>BOPP01000258.1:946112-968419 GCA_017312745.1 Gryllus bimaculatus | reverse complement strand
ACATGCAGTGAAGGGACATGCAGTGAAGGGACATGCAGGAACACTTATAGGCACGTGGGGAATATGCGGAGAACCCAGGGCCGGATTTACCCACAAGCAAAACAAGCCATTGCTCAGGGACCCCTCCCCCCTCACCCGTTGGGGGCCCCGTGTCTCAAAAACAGTAGATTATTCGAAAAACTTGCCGAAAAATGTTTTGTATCTGTAAAGTAATTGTTAATCAAATAGTCTACAGTAAATTTTCATTGGTATTATAACATTAAGTTGTTCTATTATAATTAGTGGAGTTTTAGTAATTCTGGGGAATTTCTTCGGGAGGGGGCACCACAGTACTAGTACCCATATATGGTCTTGGGAACATGGGGAGATATGTGGGGAATTAACGAGAAGCACGTGGAATAACATGTGGGATACAGAAGTGGCGCAAGTTATGATTCTTAAGCAGTATTCTACCAAAAGATACTCTTTTGCACCGTTATTTCTGTATAAGTTCAAAAGAGTGTGTAGAAAAGCGAACGCGGTTTTTTCGTATCCACGGCGTCAAGCGCGGACCTATCGTGTCCAGCTTACTTTGTCGCTCATGATGGAAGCTATCAGTGGCGACGGACATCTAGCGCTCGTAGAACGGAGCATGTTGAGAATGCGGGATTTCTCAGAGGATGGATGCGCCATGAAGATAGTTTTTATTTATGAGATTTCCTTATTATATTTAACTCCACTTTGAGAAAGAAAAAAAAATGGACAAAAGTTTGCAATTATTGTTAATTGGGAGGGAATTTAATCCTTCTTCGCTGAAAATGCTTGAAAGGGGAGGTAATGCCTCACTAACTCCCCCTACTCGTCTGCCCCCAACCGTACTCTCGTTAACGTCGAACACGGTCCCTCGCTTGTCGTTATGTCGTTTGGAGGTCTCACGACAGCATTCCGCGATCTCCGTCTGCTGCCCCGCTCTACCACCCAAGCTCTCCTCTCCTCTCCTCTCCTCTCCCGACTTCGTTTCCTCTCGTGCGTCTCATGTTCCACCATCCCAAGACCCGGGGATTCTTCCACCGTTTCTGGAACGCCTTGCTTTCCCTTTGGTATCTCTCTTTGGGGTTGTTTTTCTCGCAATTTATCTTTTTATCCACCCACTTTTTTTATATATGTGTTCTTTTTTTGCGAGTTGTCGAAGAAATTCGGAGGAAGACATGCTTTAACTTTTCTGGCTTATGTTATTTTCTCCAATTATGTTCTATTCTTTATTGCCTTTCTCGTCCATTTCATTCTCTGTGGTTCTTGCATCTCTTGCTTTCTGGTAGCCCTTTACTTAAGCACATAACTGCAGGAGGACAGTAGTGTCACCATTCATCAGTCGTGTCAGAAAGAGCGAGAGCGACGCCCGGAATCCCCGAGTCGGAGATGTCTGGAGATTATAAGAGATAAAAGAGATCTCTCAATATTATAGTCGCAGTGTTCGCCGTCGCCCATTTCCGATTTTTCTGCCGGGAGTGTGTTGTCCCCCTCCCTCGGCCGCGGTATCTTCCTTCCGCAACGTCAGTGGCCGCTGCGTCGTAGCCTCGCCCGCCTCCGTAGTCCTCGCCGGCGGCAGCATCCGTCTCCCTCCGTCGCCGTTGTCAGGCAGTTAACTCATTTCTCCCCTCGGGCACCCCCGCAGCCGCGCCGGCGTCGGGCGGCGCGGCGTACCTGGAGGCGGGGCTGCGCCGGCTTCGGGCCTAGGAACAGGTGGCGGCGCCGGTCATCGTCGCCCCGTCCCTTCCACGAGCCCCGATCCTCCGAGCCCGTCCCCCGCCACGACCGCCCGTCCACGCCCGGTCACACCCTCGCCTAACGCCGCCGTCGATGCCGCTCCGCCATCCCGGAGAGGCCTAACCGGCGGGCGGGCGGCGGCTGCGCGCCGTCGGCGATGGGGGCGAGTCGCGGCGCGGCAACGCTGGGCTATCGCCCGCGGCGTCGGGCCAGCGCGCGTCCGGCGTCGGGCCATGTCGACGCCGCCCGCCGCGCGCCACCGCCGCGGGGCGTTCCGTGGGAGCGGACAGACAGCCCACGCGTCAACGCCCAGCGGACGCCCACCGCGCCTCTTCGTCGCGCCCCCCGTGCCAGTTCCAGATCTGCGCTCAACACGCCCATGGGTGAGTATCGAACCTGGCCACGGGCATCTTTCGTTTATGTGATGTTGATGTTTCGCTTGTAGACTTAATCGATGTTACCCGTATATTTTGATTAGAAACAAGGTACGGGTCAGTTGATGTTTTCTTGAAATACGTCTGTTTTTTATGATTATTAATCAGTACGTTAAATGCTTTTGATTTGTGCCGAGGTCCTGTTATTTTCTCGACAATACTCACATATTTGCTTCCATTTTTGAAGTGATATTTTTTCATAATGTGATGTTCTGCTAGGAGTATTTGGATTAATTTAGTATGAGTATTAGTTTTACATTTTCAAATTTGTTGACAAATACATATTTTTTCTATTAATCAGTATTTCTGTATAGAAAGTTGTAAGCTACAATGCTACTAAGCTAAATGGCTACATTTAGACCAAAAATTGCAATTATCATGCCTGAGCCACATTATTGGACATTTTACTTGGTTCTGATAGTACAGTTATAAATAATGTCACGGCTGACAATATAAACTTCAAAACGCGTTGTTCATGAGTATCGCCACACTGTGTGACCGACAACATTGCTGCACTTTCAACAGTTGGTACCAAGATGGCGTGTGTGATATCGTGGCCATTTTAAGTTCAGTTCCATTTTCTTTTGGAATTTACGTTGTCTTAGAAGTATATTGAGCGTCAATTTAGGGAACGGGGTTCCGACAACAAGAGGTTTTGGTGTGGACAATTGTTTGTTACCCCTGCCTGGAGTTTTCGTTTTGTTTGTGAATTACGTTTGCCATAGGGGTAGCGAGCTATCATAATAAGTTGCACTCTTAAAATAATACAGCAAGAATGTGGAGGGAAACGCCCCCAAAACAAAACTGACAGATCTGCGGGTCAAGTACCTCTCTTCTTGCTGATGGCCTTGTATCGGATTTGTTATTGCTGAATGCGGGTCATTTCATTCGTTTGGGTAGTGATTCTGAAATTTCTTTTCGCATGTTAATGAGTAATACATATATAATCGTTTGGACTAGTCTGATGTATTTTAATGCTCTCTGATGTTAATTTCTTTCAGATAACTTTTGTTTTGTTGCGGAGTTCACGTGTGATCCAAATGCTAGCATAATCTTGTGGCCTCTTAGTTTCATATTTCTTTGCTTTCGTATTATGATGTGTTGAATGCAAAATTATTAAAGTTGCCTATGAACATTGCCGATACTTTTGTTACGACACTTACGATTCATCAGGGAGAAGAGCAATGTATTTGGGACATTTTAAAGGAAACATTAATTTGTTGAAACATTAGTTTGTTATTATAGTGTTTTAGAAATTACCAGTTGACTGCCATCAAAATATTACTCTAGATAATCAAAAATAATTGTTGGGATATTTCTTTCAATTGCGCTTGCTAATTGTTGGCGCTGAGTTTTCGTTTTTGTAGATTCAATATATCCATAAAATGCAACGAATTTCTCATTAAACTTTTTTTTTCTTCAAAAATATGCTGGAAGTTTGTGTAGTTCTTTACAACTGATTGGAAAATGAATATAATTGGGCCAAACGGAAAATATTTAACAAAACCAAAAATTGAAAAGACTAAAAATGAATATGATATGCTATCCGTTTTCTAACTTTTCTTTTAGAAAGGTGCTAAAAAATCCAAAGAACGTTCAATGATATTAATAATTCCATGATTTGCTCTTGCAATGGCTACGTACTACTGCAGGGTGGATTCGCGATCTCGGCAGTAAGAGCAGTAAAAATGGAACTATCGTGAATGGAATTCGTGTGTCGCGAGTGATACCCGTTGAAGATCGAAGTCCTGGGACGGTTACAACGGTTTAGTTTCTACGTGTTCAGTGTACTAAGGAAAGAACATTGTGTGAGAGATCAGCAATTTGTCAAAAATATTTAATATGATCCAAGGTCTTGAAAAACTGTAATAATTCACATACTCTTCAGTCCCGGAGAAAATAGGGAGGGAAACGGAGGGGCGAGGCGGTGGTTTCAAGCGGTAGCCTTGGAGCCTGACTAATAGTGAAGAAGCCTTGTGATCATGGAGTAATTTTCGTAATAATTCTTTATGATACGGATTATTTGGATTGTCTTTACGAAATGTTCATGTTTAAGAAGTTTTAATCGTGCTATCAATACAATGATTTTTCTCTCTCACAATTTCAGTATTTTATAAACATTGCGCATTGGACTGCAATGCAATCACGACATTGTCATGATTGTATTTGCATTTTTGTGGCAATACATCATGACATCGACAGAAATGCGCTTACGAATGGGTGGTCCAATACTATCCTTTGATAGGCTCTGTGGTCCATTTCCACATTATGATCCTCATTTCTCTCCCAGGCGGCTATGAGACTGAATGAGTTGTCTGTGACGGTTACAGCGATCGTCCTCTCGTTCTAGGCATACTGCGTAAAGCGAAACTGGGCAACTGGAATTAACTTTTATGAACCGAACTTCTTCAAATCGATGGACCGGAAGTATGTTTATGTAAAATTCTCTTTTTCTCCAGCAAGGAATAATGTCGTGTAAGCGTTTAACTAGTGAAAACTCATAATGTTCTATTCCTGAATTTTCATGTTTACGAATACTTGTATTCTTAATGAAATTGAAATACAGACAAAATATATTTGGGGTCTTGTGTGCAGGCCATACCTTTGGGATGTTGTAATTGGAAGTTATTACTCTGGTGGTTAAGTTATGATTATAAGGGCAATTGACCGTTGGAAACATAAAGGCAGTTGCTTGAAAAAGAATTCATGTCGAAGTGAGAGCCGTCAGGAATTTGAGTCGTTGAATTGCGGAAGGGAAGTGCACGGAACATACAGCTTCTCTGATAACGCAAGACTTTCTTTTGTCGTTTATTTCTGGATTTACCAGTTTTTTGTACATATCAATACTGCGCTCTGATACTCTATTAGGAATTGCAACGGAAGTAATTACTGGCTGTAATCATTGCTTTTTCCATTCGAAGAGTTTTATCAGCTAGTTTGGGGGTGTATGAGAGTACATTCCATTTCGTTGTCCAACTTGATATCTGCTTAGAACCAGTGTGTAATGATGGAAAGCTTTTTGTATGTTACTAAATAAATTGCGTTTTCATTTTATTGTATTTACTGCAAAGTGGATACGTCTCTTCGGGGCTCTCGTGAGACAGGCGCCGATCTACGGGGAGGGAGGTGTGTGAAATCCCCCCTCCAAAATATGTCTGCCACTATTAATTTGAACTTGTCACGAAACGTTCAAGCAAAAAATATTTTCGATGGTAATTAAACCGAACGAAATTGTATCGCAGCATGAACTGAGTGCAGCCTGCGATATTTCAATTTCACGAAATATATATTGACACATTCGACCACAACATTTTTAATTTCCTTTCCCAAAATTTGTCTCTGGATCCTCCCCAGCTTAAGACCTGAAACGCCGGAGACCAATGTTCTGACGATTTAGTGTAACAATATAAACAAAACTTCGTTCTATTCATACTACATATTTAGAAGACACTCTAAGCATTCTGTGCAAAATAACAAAGCATTTTAATCAAGAATACATGTATGTACTTGTGTAAAATGTTTTGCACATTGTTTTTGGATTTACTTTGAATATTCCTTTTTGGAAAATGCAGTCTGTGATTGAGAATAAAGTACTGACTATCTTTTCTTTGTGAAAGGGAAAATTGATTATTTCGTGTTTTCGGGGCGTCATTTGCTGTGGACATTAGTCCCGTAAGTGTAACGCACTTAACGTTTTTCTTGACCTCAGTTCTGCTTTGTGGATTATTAAATATTTATTTCAATAAATATTTATTGGGTACGTAGTCAATACGAGTATTTCATTCACTTATTTTCTTTTCAGTGGCTTTACGACGACTGTTTTTCTTGATTCTGAAAATATACACTGCCTTTCATTCGAATGCACAATTTGAAATTCTGAACATTTCACGAACATGTGATACTGCTCACTGTCACAGTTGTGAAAGTGTTTAAGACATTAGCTATCAAAACCGCTCATTCTATTTACAGGTAAAATATAAGATAAACAAATCTTCCATCCTTTGCGTATTAATATCAAAGGGATACATTCTCGCAACATTTTAGGTAGGAATACTTTGGATTTAAACAATATCCCTTCGTGTGTTATGAAGGACCCCATCAACATACGAAAAAGGCAAAAAATAAATGATTGTTTATGTGATATCAGGTGAAATGTACAGTCTAAAACAGCAAGGTTCTTGCATTTCTTAAGTATCGCGTTCATTGATTTTAAGGTTTCAGAACCCGTTGTTTTGTATCACCATTTATTTGCATTGGAAACACATTTCATCGCCTTCGGTTATTTATTCGTTCATTTATTCGAATTTATCAACAAATCCCAATGTTCCCAACAACATGTTCATAATTTAGACCGGGTGGTGTGACTGAACCGGCAATAAAATTGGCAAGAAATATTGGAAATGATGCGAAAGCCTCCAAAAACATTTAAAAAATTCTTGCTTTCTACTTGCATTTTGCACTGCTTTGTAATGCGCGTTTTTAATGAAAATATTGTTTTAAAATATGCAACTGTATCGAAATTTTATGCGAATAGGAAGTTAATTAAGTCTGAACTCATGTGTCGGGTCATTAAAATATTCTCTGTCTTTGGGATATTCTTTATGGTACTGTTACCTCTATTTTTCTACGGTTCTTTGTCATAATTTTATCATGACAGTGAGATTTGGAAAATCACTAGTGAAAAAATTAACGATAAAAAGGGATAACTGTCCACGCACCCTGAATGTGCAAGGTATTAAAATGTTCTTCCTATTTAAAGATAAAACTCAGACTATCATTTTTGCTTTTCCGCCTAATTAATTATCTGTGGATCATCGAAACTGATCAAATTTTCATAAAACTAAGGGGAATTTTCAATCGCATTTTCTTTATTTTCTGAAGGATCCCATGAGCTTCCTAAACTCATGTGGATCCTTGGTCAACGAGTTTCAAACTGTAAAGGAAACTGTAAAGGATTGCCCACTGTTGGCGTCTTACTGTTGGGGAGAAAACCTTCCACGAGTTTCAATGTTTGTTTAAAAGATGGCTGATCTAAGCAATGAGATGTGTGTTAGCTTTTGTTTTTTATTTGGAGAGGAGATTTTTATCTGCAGTCCAAGGAGGCAGTTGAATTTAAATGTGACAATTTTGAATCGGGCTTGCGATGCTTTTTATATGCTTCGCCTCTATGTCGTCCGAGATTGGTGCTTCATCTCCGTGGTCTCCGTAAGCGTCGTGAAACACATTAACTAAATCTAATAGCTTTGCTGTGTGACAAGGGAGAATGCGAACTGACGTCCTCCTAAACTCGCAATTGACTCGAGGCCAAGCGATTATCGGTCGCATTGTAATATATTTTGTAGGGTTGAATCGAAGAGGGAGCGCCTCTGCTGAAACTTTTGAATGGGGAGATATTAATTTGTCAGCGGTCGTTTGTATAGATCTAGCTAGTTTGATGGATCTTTTATTTTTTATTTGAATGAATATAGGAAGGCTGGTATTCGAAGACCTTACCAATGGTAAAGTTAAGACTTCAAATATCTAATATTTCATTTTTAGTGGCTGACCTTTCTCATAGCTATGCGTTGTGCACCAAAACTGTGAGTTTGTTGAGAAGTAGGAAGATAAAACTGTACTGTGTGCCATTGAGCAGTTTCGAAAAATAATGCCTTTTTCTTGAAATGACTACTTCCCATTATCACTCTTTATCTTCGTGCAGACCAGTGATTCTTAAATTTACTCTGACCACGAACGAAATATTCTTAGATGGTAGCAAAACTACAAATTTAACTTTCTTGAATGATGAATGGTGACCTAAAAATATAAATAAAACATTAAATAACACATTTTTATATTTAAAGTAACACTAGCATAGGGCGGCGTCTCCTTCGCTTCAAATAGTTTTAAAAGTATTTTTATTTTTCTTAATTTGAGGGATTTTAATTAGATTAGAAGGATACGAAAAATGACCAAATTTCCACCAGCAGTATAAACCTGTGTGGCCTTCTAATCCACACATCTTGTCTTTACCAGGAGGATTTTACTTCCCAAGGTGGGCACCTAGGCGTTGGCCTATATTTGCGGGCGTACTAGTACGCCTTTGGACCCCCCCCCCCCTCCCAGCAGCTCCCTCTAGATGCTTTGAGTGGACACCTCGCTTGCCCCAAACCGTGGACCGGAAGCGCGCGCGCGCGTCTGTCTGTGTGTGTGTGTGTGTGTGTGTGTGTTTGCTGTGAATGTTACCGTGAGTGACGGACGGACACACGCAGATTTCTCGATCACCATATGTAGGATTTATTTAAATTATAAATGCAAGGATATTTCTGTTTTACATTAGAAATAAAAATACGAAAATAATATTTTTTTTAAAATTAGTAGGGAGATTGGTGAACATGGTGTATGAAAATATTTTTTGCATTCGTCGGGATGCTTTTGAACAACGTTCGTAGGTCTCCGTACACTAATTTGCAGCATTTTATTTTTTCGTGGTATTTGTCTGTACGTAGCTGTAATGAATCCTCGCTCTACTAAATGGGATAAAGGGAAAGCAATAAGCATTCTGTACAGTGGTCAATAATGCGAGGTACAAAATTGGTATTATCTTTGTTATTATTAATGTTAATATTTATAATGAAGTTGGATCACAACTACTTTATTTTTAACTTTTCGCTACTGTTGTACACGTCCCCCCAAATTAATTTTAATGTGGCACGAGCCCCATCGGCGGTTCCAAGGAACTCCAGGAGTTTATAGGCACTTCGAGAAATATTAGTGTAGACGTTAATTTCGTACCGTATCATCGGACGGAACGAAATGTCGGCGAAGTAATCAATCAAATAATCAGTTATGTAGATTTTTTGTGGGACATGGTGGTTTACTTTTATCTTCCACACCACAGTCGAGAGTTAAAATAATAGGTTTGTCTTATGTGGATATAGAAAATCACGACCCTGAGTAGTTATCGCCGCAGCTATCTATTCCGTTTCTGCCACGTTCCAAGTAATTCAATAAAGGCGACAATTTGCTTTGTGAACGATGTGAGAAATTGTGATGGAATGTGAATATTTGACTGCATGTGGCTTGGTATAATACATCCTTAGCTGGCTCTTGCCCATTCGGGACATTTGCATTATTTATTACAATTTTCGTAATAAGGACTTTTGTGTGGTTTTTGACTAGCCTGGAATTTAGGAAAACTATCAGTTCGGAGGGTGCAGAACTGGCTTTGGAGTAATTTGTAACACACACACACACACACAAAAAAGAAACTGCGACAAAGCTACGAACACTAATATAAAGAAATCGATTTGTTGGTGAAGTTGGTTGCAAACATAACTAAAGTTAATGATGCGGATAGTTGTTGAAGATTAAAAGTTGGAGAACAAGGGCACGCACAATTTAAGGGAAGTTCCGAACTTTTTAAGGGAATTCATGAAGCAGTGTGAACATATAAAGAGGAAAGTATATCTATCTCCTTAAATTTCCTAAACGGGATCATTTTCTATATCCAAATTGGTGACGCCAACACTTAAAATCGTTGTGAAGTCATACTCCACGTTTTGGGGTATTCTCAAAACTGAAAAATTTGTTTTGGCATTATCCGTTTGTGAACAACACTAGCGACTAAACAATTCACAGAATTTTCACCAAAATTGATATTTCCTGATTTCGCTAATGTCGAGATCTCTTTAATTTTAAACGATTATTTTAATTTTGCTTGTCGCATTTCGTTAAGCTCCTCAATGTTTGAATTGTTTTCAAATGTTTATTTAATCTTAATTTTTCTCCTCGGATGGAACATAAAAATGGCGCATGTCGTATTTTTACTGAAACCCCTGAATTTTCGAAAATTGCAAAAGCAAAACATTTTTCCAACCTCCCTCCACCAACTTCATTTTTGAAGATAGAATTTTTTTAAATAAAATCTGTTCTTCAAAATTAGATTTCTAAATAATGTAATGTACAATTTTGTTCAAAATGAGTAGTTTTCACGTAATTGTGAGTGAAATTAAATTTACAAATATATATTACAAATATGTGATCAAGATTTCCTTAAATACAGCTCAAAGTTTTTTTTCTTTGAAACTTTTGGTCAATTATAATCAAGTTTGCTTAATAATAGGGTATGAGTCGTATTTACATTACAAAGTCTGTAATTTTGAAAATGGTAATAGTTCGTTTTTTTTTCGTAACGTACCCTACATCTTAAATTTTGAAGCTAGAGACAATGCAAAGTATTCTTCAATAATAATATTTTACAAATGATTTCTGTTTTTTTTTTCAAGTAATGTTAGTAAACCGATTTCGCGTAATTTCGGGATGAAAAGTTCGGGATCACAACGATATTGGTGTATAATAAAGCGGTGCAGCGATAGCTCAAGCGTAGCGCACTAGACTTCCACTCGAAAGGCCCGCGTTCAAACCCCAGCCTGGCTAAACAATTTCCATTGTTTCTTTTCTTTAAACCTTTCGTAAGAATGCAGTAAAATACACTGAATTGAATGGCGGAAAGACATTTCATGTAAACTTTTGAAATGAAAAATAAATGCATTTTTTAAATTCAGGTGTTCAGTGGGTTCGAAGTTTTAATAGTATATTACATAACCGTTACTAATAGTACGAGAAACTATGTATTGTTGTGTCACCACTACCTTTTATTTGTGAATGGATGGTGTTTCACATTTGTTCAAGCACAGATATCTCCAGTTAAGTTAGAATTTTTCACTCAGTTTCATATTTTTTGTAAGGAATTGCAATGGCATTTCGCTATTTTTACTATGGTACTCATTTGTTCAATTATTACTTTTGAAATCAAGAAGATATGAAAGTGATTTATTTATTCCTAGTGTATGTTAATCATATCCCTCGTTGAATTACCTTAAATCCGATTTAGTTGCTTGTTTAGTTTAGTTGAAAGATTATCTGCATATTTTCTTAATTGCCCGTAACCGCTACTTTTTGGTTTGGATTGAAATTTTTATAATCAGTTTCAAGTGCGCGCAGAAATTGAAAGAAAACTATGCAGCCTCCGGCAATGTAAAAGGTATTAATGGTTTCGTTAAATTCCCATGAATCGCGAAAGAACACATTGAAACAGTTTCGAGTTTGACTGAAAAATGCGAATACTTGATTGGTTTATTCCGCGTATTCTCAAACCACGCGCACCAATTCCTGTACTCGGCGTACGACACAGTCGACGTCATGCATCAATGCTCCAAGGAAGAGGTCGCCCGTCATTAAATATGTGCTATTTACGTGTTGCGTTATGAAACAGGAATTTCTTTGATACTCTTGTCAGAAAGAATTGTGGTATTGTATAAGAATACTATACTATGTTATTGATTATTCGTGAAGACTTTTTGAAAAAACATAATTTATTGTAGTGATATACAAGAATATTATTTATGTTTCTTGAGCAGTTGTGCATGTTACTTTTGGGAAAACCATTTTGTGTGATTTTTTTTGTTCAGAATTTTTGCTTCTACAGGCCATTAGTTTCTAACTGAAAGTACCATTTGAAGTTAGTAAATTGAGAGCGCTATGTATCTTAAATTATAAATTTAAGTGAATTTCTTTGTAGAAAGAAGGAAAGAACACATTCAATTATTTTCCCATAATTTGTTGGTGTTAATGATAGTAATACAGTATAATGTTTTCCCTAGGTCTACATGTCTTTTTTATCTTGGTAACGAACCCACGAATGTTAATAATTATCGCAGCCTGACGGCGTTAACTGTCGATGGTCTCGATCAATTTCAATGCGCTAATATTCAAATGTTTGTAATTTGACTTACTCTGCATTGAACGTCTACGAATATTGTTTATTCATCACCTTGTTTTGATGCTACTTGATATAGACAAAATCGTGAAGAGGTAAAATGTCGTGCTTGATGGAATGTTCAATAAACTTTGCAGGACTCCCTAACTCTCCATTTTTTGTTGGCTTCTCGTTCTAGCTTCTTTTTTTCACAAAAAAAAGGCTCTGTCGGTCTTAGCCTGTTCCGGGAGCGCCCAATCGATTTTGGCGCCTCTGCGGCAGTGGCTCGCTGGGATTGGTCGGCGCGTGGTCCAATAGGAGCGCGTGTCGCGAGCGGCGCTGGAGCGCATGCGTGGCGACCCCGGGCTCCGCACGGTGGCGGGGGCGGACGATAGGGTGCGTGAGGGGCAGAGCGGGGGTGAGGGTAAGGGCGAGGGTGAGGGGTGCGAGCCCCGCGTAGGGGTTGAAGGCGAGCGTGGGGCCGCCTCAGTCGGCGCTCGGTCGCCGGCGGCGCGCGTTGGTGTCGTAGCTGTGGCCGGCAAGGCATCAGGCGGCCGTGATTGTGGACTGGGCCTCAGAGGGCCTTGGGCCGGGAAGAGCTTCATGCAGCCGCACTGCCGCGGCGCGGGCGGCGAGCCTCAGCTCTCTGTCTTTGGGCGCAGCTTCGCTTCCGCTGCTGCTGCTGCTGCTACTGCTCCATCGCAGCCTCCTCCTTGCTCTGCTTTCGCCACTGCGGCTCCGCGTCTTCTCAGGGGCGGAAGTGTTAAGCGCGACACGATGCGCTGGCTGCTGGACTTGTTCGCGCCCCGTCCGAGCGGCTTCGTTTCTGTGGTGTGCGGCCGGTCGCTTCGGGGACTCTTGTGATATTCCCGTGCATTTAGATCCGTCTGATGCCTAGGATCCGTCCATTTTTATCCGAAATTCTCCTTGTCGGATGTAGGGAACGAATGGCATTTTAAATATCTCATGATTGTTCCACGATGTGTTCTCTATTAGTAGTGTAGTGTCTGGAGAGCGCTTGTGATCTTCCACTGCCTATTGTGTTCATAGTGGAGAAAATCGGGCTTCTGTAGTTGACTAGTCCTTTCAGTTTCTCGTAATGTTTTCTTCTTTGAAATTGTAGAAGTGTACCAATTGCATTTAATATTTCTGGAGCATGTGAATAGTGTTTGGATCTTTTTCTCGCCTATTCATATTGTCGGAAGAATTTCTTTGTCATCAGCCGTCCATGTGTCATTTTATATATTCGATTACATTAGTCTTGTCCATTGATCTCCAGTGTACCGGTTATTACCGAGCTTTAACTGTGATATTATGCGAGATACATCGAGTAGGGTTCTAGTCGTGAAAGTTTATGCTTTTATGTTAGCGTTGTGCGATTGCACACATTGATGAGATTACTAGTCTTTCAGTAGAAAGCGCATGTGCCAGCCGAAATCTGTGATAAAGTCGTCTGGATGCGTGAGTTAGTGTGGTCGTGTTTCGATTTTTAGCCTTTGCAAAAGATAGCATGCATGCAACTAGCGACATTTCAATGCCTTGCTCAAGACTTGTAGTTTAAAGAGACGTTTGAATAATCTTGCTGTGAACGACCGTCTCTCTTCGTTCCAACGTCGTTTGTCGGTGGGTGAGGAAGCAGCATGGGTTTGCGTGGGGTAGCCCCCTCGCAGCCTCCCGGGGCTCGCTGGCCTGCAGCAGGGCTTCGTTCGCGAGTTAGACCTCGTTATGCTATTATACTTCCATCTGCGCCGGAACGGCACTTCCATTAACGTCGAGAGCGACGTTGACAGATTAGACTCCGTCCAGTCGGGGCCGTAAGCGGATAGACGGCGCCTTCCTTCTCGAGAGGTTCGTCGCAGGCACCAGGAGATTTCGCAGTTCCCTCCGACTTCGGAGCCAGCCCTCGGCCCTTGGCCCGCATCGGCTGCGGAGATGAGCGGCGCCTGCCCGGCGAGCGGCCCTTATTGGGCGTCGGGGGCGCAGCGCCGGTGCGCATGCGCCGTGACCTGGCTACCGCCGCCGTCGCTACCGTCGCCACCACCGTCGCTGTGCCGTTGAGGGGTTGAAGAGACCAGGCGCACCGCTTCGGTCGGCATTGTGTGTGGCCGGCGGCGCGCCGCAGCGTCGCGCGGGGGCGGAGGCGGAGGCAGAAAGCGAGCGCGACGTTCTGCTGCCCTGGGACGAGTGATTCGCCAGAGGGCGGAGTGCACAACACCCGATCAGCCGGTTTCCTTTTGGCTGGCTTTTTTTCTCCGGCAGGGGCTGGACTCCAGCCGTGCTAGCCTTTCTGGGCGCATCCCGACGAGTTTGCCCGTTCTCGTGGTACCTTTCGGCGATTCTTTTGCCGAATTGGTCCTTCCTACTGATCACCGGGACTTTTTTCCGGCTGATATTTCTTCAGTCAAGTTACTTTTATCCACCTTCCGTGAGTTGTCTTCCCCTTCAACACCTTCAGACTCGTGGCAATAAGCTCTTCTGTAGATTAACTTCTTCGTCCCATCTCTTCCTAGTGCTCGTGAAGGGTGCTTCGCTCTATCCCACCCTCGGCCGGGAGATTTCTTCCCTCCGATTCCCTTCATCGAGGGTTTCCCGCATCGGGTTCCCTCCCGGGGGAGCCGCGCTCCCCCTTTCGTCCCCCCTCATTCTCTTCCGGCGCCCGCTCGATCCCTGCCGCTCGCCCGCCCGCCTGCCCGTTTGCGTCCGACCATCCGCGCCGCCTCGGGCCCCATTTTCGCCGTTGACGTGCCGCGTGGGAGGTGAGGGCGGCGTGCGCGTCGCCGCGCCCATGGACGCGTGGGCGTGCCCGTCCTCGTCTTCGTCGGGCTGCTGCCGCCTGCTCCTGTCCGCGTGCTGCCCGCAGCACGGGCGCAACCGCCGCGGCCGCGCGCCGACGATCGTGTGGACGCCCCTGCGCTACCCGGACATCTCGGTAGTTGGGTTTTGGACCCCGTTTGGGATTTTTGACATGGCGTGCCTTGCCCTTGCCCTTGCCATGCCATGCCGTTCTTAGTCCGACTAGATGCGGCCTGCCTGGTTTCTTCCGTCTAGGCTGACGCTGATCAGAGAATGAAACGCTATTTGGGTTAAAAATTGATTCAACAAACGCTATAGATAAAATAATGTACGGGAATTAGGTAATGGGCCTGCGTCAGTAAACATCCACATGGCACATTCTGACCTTTTTCTCATTTTTTTGTGATAACCATTCAGTTATGTATTATATTACATTATTTTCCTGAGCACCGAATAAGAGCTCGTCGCATATGTTGGTTGCCATGAGTGTCGAGAAGCCCCTGGAGACGTCAAGATATCTTCTGGACGTGACAATTCTCATTGAAGGGCCTAACGAAATGATAAACCAAAATAAATATTAATAGTTTTAGTGAGACGCCGAGGTCGTTTTGGTGCAGGTCGTTCTTCCGTCGTGACGGAAGGACGGTGCGCATTTCAAGCTACCGAATTGGAAGAGTGTTTATGTGGGTGATGTGGAGTGGGCGGCAACATTGGCGTAAGGCAATGGCATTTCTGCGTATCTCAATCGAAGTTTTCGAGTGGCAATTGAATTTTGCCAATGGTATGCTAAGGTGCTTTTACGTGGTCCATCCACCAAGAATCCTAAGGTTTTCTTCACAAAAATGATTTGTGGTAGGATTTGGGGTTTTCTAGTTGTTAGAGGTTGAGGAACCCTTGTTTTGAGGATTGGGAGGGAGGAATTTAGTATGTGGCGTAGGTTGTCTTAAGTTCTCTTTTCAAAGCTGTGTACTTAAAAAAAATAATGTAATGTAGAACGAAATTTCTGAGCTTTTGTTTCATTTGTTCCTTAATATTTTTGCTTCAACGATTTGCGAAATGAGTGTGGATATTTAAATAACCCCTCTGCAAATTTGCTAAAAATGTATGGTTTACAGAAATTTTTGTTTAGCTCAAGAAAATATTCGACTTGTACATTATATTTTGAAACTTTTCCCAGGAGAAATGTAAGTTTGTCTTGAAAGTCTAGTAGGTTAGTGTCGTTTGTTCTTTTGTTTTTTGTTGTACCTACTGAGTTGCCTTCATTTTCTCAGAGTATTGTTTGGGGACTGACTGAATTCAGTTACTGTGTATTAATTAATTTTCACACTTATGGACTAAACATGTCCATACAGAGTTAGAAAACAAAATATATTTGGTTGTAATAATTTTATCCTTTGTTACAGCAGGCACTTTCCAGCACAATGGCGACGCTGTCGCTTCGCATCAGCATTGCCGACAAAAATGTCACCAAAACAATGCAATTTGACCCTACAACAAGTGTCTACGATGCCTGTCGTATCATTCGAGAAAAGATATCAGAAGCCAACCAGGGACAGCGTAAGTATTCCTGTTTTCATAATTCAGAGATTCACTTATTTAGGCTGTAGCATTTTAATTGTATAAAGTGGGTTAATGAATATTTAAATATGCTAGTACAGTATCATGGTAAAATTTAGATGCAGTTTATGATATATCCAAAATGAAGGGGATGTGATTTTCAGCTTAAAAAAAAAAAGTGAAGGGTGGACATGGGAAAGGGTGTGAGTCCCAAATGTAAGTGTTCGAGAAAATAGAGAAAAAAATCTCCTATGCATTTTCTAATCAAAATTTTTCTTTATTTCTTTGTATTTATATGTCAGTCCATAAGACGAAGAACATGTCATTCTACTCATATCATGAAAGCATGGTTTTTACTGTTATGTAAACTTACAAATGTGTTTTGTTAAAAATTTTGGTATTTTGAATTCATGAACTCTTAACATTGCTGTTTAATCCTTCTCTCTGCATTGTGTATGTGTCCAGAAGTTATTAGGGGGAATTTCTTTGTGTCACTGAGTTTGGTACAAGATCGATTTTTGTTCTTTATTCAGTCTTTTGTAACTTAGAAACTTTTTTTTTTTTTTGGTTGATAGGGTCAGTTCTATGGTTTCTTTGGTTGATACGTCTGTTGTATCCAGTTTGGATTTTTCTATTCACAACCATGAGAGTGTGCTTATTTGCAATTTTTATAGCCTGTAGACATTAATATGCCACAACATCAAAGTCAAAGAATTTGTCATATGCCATTGTAATGACATGGAACAGAATCTTTTGACCAGAAACTTTTTATTT
This sequence comes from Gryllus bimaculatus, assembly GCA_017312745.1. Taxonomy (NCBI): domain Eukaryota; kingdom Metazoa; phylum Arthropoda; class Insecta; order Orthoptera; family Gryllidae; genus Gryllus; species Gryllus bimaculatus. Next base: position 951,379 of record BOPP01000258.1, on the reverse strand, counting down.
TATCTTAAGTCTCATTTGATACATGTACCATGGCAATGCATTTTTGTTTCTGTTATTCAGTTATGCCAAAATTAATGTTACAAGGCAAATAGCTCTGCCCTGTGGTCCGAAATTTAAGTTAAAAGTCATCATAAGAACCTTTGCCAACCAAGTATGCAAGTACTGTCAAAGTCATGCTACTCTTGTTTTCACACAGTTGTCACACCAAACTGGGATGTACCTTTTGGGGGGAGATTTGGCTATCAAGCTCTTCATAGAAAAAGTAGTCTAATTCATTATCATCCCTGGATGTAATTCCTGAAGAAAACTGTGAACTGAAACATGAGTGATGCATAGGTCACTTACATCATTCTCCATGCAGGAACTGTTGAGTTATAACTTGAACCATGAAGAGTGTTTTCCGCACTAAAGCCTTAATGACTCAGGCTTACATCCTTTACCATTGCACCCATTTCCATGTCAAATGTGGAAATTTCATGTTGTGGCACTTACACCCTTCCCATGCCTGCTCTTCGATTGTAGTTTTTTCACAACATGTGATCAAAATTACTCACTGTTAAATTAAAGAATCTATTGTAATCAACTAATTCATAGTGATCAAAAAACTAACCCTAAAACAAATAAGATTATAATATATTTCTTGTAATATATTTCTTGTTATCTGTAAATGTGTTGATTTTTTCCTGTACAATTTATTATTTTCAAATAATTATATGTGATTGTGTTATCTGAGAAACACTTCAAACATGTGATCAAGATGTAGTTGGTTATTGCAAAATTCATGAGTTGAGGGAAGTGATTTTTCTGTTTAATAAGTACTTTCTTCCTCCAGCTAATATTTTAATGATATTTAATGGTTAAGAAGTGTTTGCTGATCTATGTAACTTGCTGGCTTTGTGATTTATCCAGTTGTGGTTCCATTTGTTTTACATTGTTTCCCTGGTATATTAATTGACGAGTTTCTTTTCTCAGTGTGAATGAATTTTTTTTCAATTTTCTATTTTATTGTTTGTAAAGAAATCAAGTTTGCCTCTCCTCAAATATTTTGCCTAAAATGAGTATCTGGTCAGTGGTCAGGTGGCTTGAATGTATCATTAACACTGAGAACTTGCAGTCTATAATAAAAATGTAGGGTTCATTTAAACGCAAAATATTAAAGTAAGAACAAATAAACTAATTTTTCATGAACTTCAATAAGGTAATCTTAATTAAATATTTGTATTTTGGATAACCTTTATTATAGCCCTGTTGTAACTTGAACTATACTTAATTTCAAACACAAGGGAGATATTTTTGGATAGGTGAACCAGAACTTAATATTTTAATTTTCTTATTAGCATTGTATCGAGTGTCTATTATATCGTTAGAATTGTTTTGGAAAAAAATGGATTTGCTTTGGAGCTAATATTAATTTTACAATACCTGCCTTATATATTTTGTTGACTTTTATGTTTTATTTCAAAGTTGTTAATTCCAATTCAAGACAAATTATTGGTTAATACATTTTTGTGGGTAATATTCTTTAAATTAATATTTTTTGTAACAAGTAGTCTAAATAGCATGTTTGAACTCTTTGTAGCAAATGACTACGGGCTGTTTCTGGCTGATGAAGATGTCAAGAAAGGAGTCTGGTTGGAACCAGGCCGAAACCTTGAATATTACATCCTAAGGAATGGAGTAAGAATTTAATATGAAATTTTGTACATTTAATGTTTCTTAAAACACATTGCATTTGTGGAGGAGACTGCCAAATGTTCAGCATTTTTTAAAAACCATTTAAAGATTTTGAGCCAATAGGAAAAATAATAAATATTACTTTAGAAAATTGAAGCATGTTGTGTATAACAAACTTCTAATATTCATTGGTAATTAAGGTAAAATACAATGACCTCTGGTGGATGTTTATCTTTTAACTATTTTTAATGTTGTGAGAGGAAAACCAAACGATATGCTGTAGAATCACTATTGTTGCAAGTTGGACAGTTGCATTTTTCCAGGACAAAGGTAGGCATTTATAAGTGCCAAATCACTCAGAAATGATTTTTTTTGACTTGTGGGAGTCTTCTACCAAAATGCAAAAGGTACAGGAGTTACAAGACTAAATATTAGTTAAATAAAAGCTTTATAGTTTACTATAATAGTAAGTTTATGGCAATTACATGAGTATATATTGAATTTTCTGTAGGGTACAAAAATTAATACTCTGCTTGATTGAAATTATTAAAGAAAATTAATATTTCAGGACTTGCTAGAATACAAGAAGAAACTAAGAACGTTAAGGGTTCGAATGTTGGATGGTACTTTGAAGACACTTCTGGTTGATGATTCCCAACCAGTAGCAAACTTAATGGTTGTCATCTGCACAAAAATCGGTAGGTTTTCAATTGTGATGATTTAATGTTTGTTTAAAGAAAAAATGGGGGCTTTCACAAAATATACATGATGTTTTCTGTGCATTTCTAGTGAAAATATTTAAAGTATTGGATTTTCCCCCCTTATTATTTTAGGTATCACAAATCATGATGAGTACTCGCTGGTGCGGGAAGCGACCGCAGAAGAGGAACCGGAAAGACCTGGGTTGGGCACACTCACGCTTCGAAGACGTAAAGCTCAGGAAGATAAAGAACCACGTGATTCTAAAATGGAACAATTACGAAAGAAACTTAGAACAGATGATGAAGGTTAGTCTTACTGCAAACAATGCTCGTTATACACTTTGTAGAAAAGCTTATTAGTTCATGTGAGAATTTGATAATTCCATGTATTATATTTTCAAATTTGCATATAGTGTTTAACTATTTTGCATTAAAGATTTACTCTAGTCTATGTTGTTCACAGTGAACTGGATAGACCCTAGTAAAACACTGAGAGAACAAGGTGTGGAAGAAAGTGAAGCCGTTCTGCTTAGAAGAAAATTCTTTTTCTCTGACCAAAATATTGATGGTCGTGATCCTGTTCAACTCAACCTTTTGTATGTTCAAGCACGTGATGCAATTTTAGATGGAACTCATCCTGTAACTTTGGATAAGGCCTGTGAATTTGCTGGTATTCAGTGCCAGATTCAGTTTGGTGACCATAGTGAAACAAAACACCGAGCTGGTTTTCTAGAGTAAGTTTATTATAATATTGAACAGTAGAATATAAAGTAAGGGCAATTAATACAGAGTACAATAAAGACGATATCAAAAAGAGTTAAATTCAGTATCTAAACATTAATAAAAATGTTTATTTACTATGTTAAAGATATTCATTATATTATGTTTCCCGTAATGATAATACGTCCAAGATTTATATGTAAATTTTATTAGGAATAACATTAAGATGTATTGTGCGAGTTTTGGATTGCAGTGGAACTGGTATAATTGCATACTGATTAATTTTATTGCATCCTTCGTGTTTATGGAAATGATAGTTTCACTTAATATTGTTGTTGTTTTAAAATACCATCTCCCAGAATAACTGCAAAGAATTTTTAAGGAACTGCAAAATACAAATTAATTTATCAATTATACTAAATTTATTTTCAAAAGAATTTAATGAAAACATATCTTTTTTGTTTTGTAGTTTGAAGGAATTATTGCCTGCATCATATGTGAAAGTGAAAGCTGTTGAGAAGAAAGTGTTTTCAGAGCACAAAAAGCACATGGGACTTTCTGAATTAGATTCAAAGGTTTTGTATACTAAGACTGCTCGTGATCTACCTACATATGGTGTAACATTCTTTTTGGTTAAGGAAAAAATGAAAGGAAAGAATAAACTGGTCCCTCGTTTGTTGGGAGTTACAAAAGATTCGGTATGTGCAATTTGTATGTATTAGCGTATTGTATAAACAACTTTCTTACAAAATCTTTCATTGAAAATAATTATTTCTGGTGTTTTATGATTCTTCATTTTAAAGGTGCTAAGACTTGATGAAAAAACAAAGGAAATTCTTAAAACATGGCCTTTGACAACCGTACGCAGGTGGGGTGCATCTCCAAACACATTTACCCTAGATTTTGGTGATTATAGCGATGAGTACTACTCAGTACAAACGACAGAAGCCGAGCAAATACTCCAGTTGATTGCTGGATACATCGATATCATATTAAAAAAGGTAACAATCTTTATTTTATACTTGCTTACCTATAAGAATATTTTCGCAATTCATAACTTTATCCTAAATATTAGTTCTTAAAATGTTGTTGACTTATAATTTACAAATTCCTTCTTAAAATGAAATTAACAAATAATCTTTCTTCTTCCTTTAGAAAAAATCTAAGGATCATTTTGGTATTGAGGGTGATGAAGGATCTACAATGGTAGAAGACAGTGTTTCACCTCTGAAGTAAGTTTTTTTGATTATCATGTGATTCATAAAGATGATGGTTTTGAAAGATTTTATTGCAAAAATCAGTATCCATCAGTTTATATTTTTTTATAAATACATTGAAAATTGAGGCAAGATTAAATCTTCCTGCATAAAGGAAATTTTATGTTAGTGCTTCCACAAATGTTTTTTTCTTATAAATGGATAATAGTTACTTACAAGCTTGTGTGATTTTTGTGCTTTTTTTTATAGGGCCACTATTCTACAGCATGAGACAAGTCGTGTTGGCAAAGTGAACACTGAATCTCTTGCAAAACCTGCAATAATGAGAGCTGGTGCAGATGGTATGTTTTTCAAGATTATTTTTTATTTCATCTTCCAAATACAGCTAGTTTCTCTTTTCCTTTCTCTTTCCTGTCATCTTGGGGTTCCTTTGTTGGAATATTGTAGTGAAATACTTTGAGGTGTATGTTAGGTTTTGTTTCATTTGGTTTTTAGAGAAATTGTTTGTTGCAATTATAGAATATTAATGTTAACATTCTCATGTATGTATTTTTTATTGTAATCTATGATTCTTCCTAAGAAATTTATTAGTATTTTTTAGGAACCCATTGCTTATATTGAGATATGAGTTGAGTCAAATAATTTCTTTTGTGATATAGTGTTAGGCATAGAGAATTTCAATATTATTTAAAAGTATATTCCTTTAATTAATCAGTGGTGAATAGGAGCTTACATGGAGTGCTATATATCATTGCAATATGAAATTTATCTTTTAAGGGGGGATTTTAAATGCATTAGAGCTCAGACATGAATACTTTTATTTTGATCTATCTAGTACAAAAACAAGGACAAGAATAGAATTTCAATGAAAGAAAATATCAGTTAATTCATTATCATCTTCATTGATTACACGATTTTCTCTTAAAAAGTTATAACTAAAAAAAAAAGAAATTAT
>BOPP01000258.1:915066-946105 GCA_017312745.1 Gryllus bimaculatus | reverse complement strand
TATATATTTGTATATATATATATATATATATATATATATTTGTATATATATATATTTATTAATTTTTTATTTTTGGAGTTATAACTATCGACTTGTGAGGATGTTTTGGAGATGTAATAGCTTCAGGTACTGACAACAATCCACCTCATTGTAGCCCTCTCATGGGCACACACTTGTGCTTCTTTTTTCTCACGTTTCTAAGAGTTTCATCTGTTGTGTTTCAGCTTATTTTCAAATTATTCTTATTTGTATTCATTATGTATTTTCTTTCACTGACATCTTGAGAGCTTCTTAATTTTTGTTTTTTTAAACTAAGTTGATTTTTATTTTTCTTTTGTTCTGGTTTTTCTGTAACTTTGTGTTGATGGGGAAGTTTTTTGTTGTGATATTGACAGGTGCGAGGCCCTATGGCACTGGGCACATGCAGGGAGCCCAGTTTACGACAGTTGGAGGGCAGGCCAACCTTGCTCATGCCCCGCCGATGGTAAGATTTTGTTTCTGTGATGAGAGAACTAGCCCAATTTTCTAAAAGCTTTTCTAAATGACCATTAAAATTTTATTGTGAAGTTGATTTTTCGGGATGCGTCCATTATACTTGTAAATTTGATTAACTGTAAGTTTTAAATAATCCATAAAATTAGTCGAGACTTGCTAATGTTTTAATTTTCTTCTTGCTCTAAAATATAAATTCTTAATACCCAGAAAATAATTAATTATTTGTGGCTTGTTAAATGTTTGGACCTCATTCCTGTATACTTTTAATTATGTATTATTCATGAAATAACAAATAATCCAACTATTAATATCTTCTTGTGTTTTAAGTTAAATATTCATTTATGCAAAGTATATATTTTGTGTTAGAAACATTTCAAATATAATGTTTGTTTATTTTCATTCTGCTTTTTATTTCAATTATCTTTCAATCTTCCTGTGATTTTGGAATTAATTTGTTTCAATCTTTTTGGTTTTTGTGAAACTAGATTTTCATTATTTTAACATTTTATTCATTATATTTGCTGAAGATATTTGCTATCATATAAATTACTTGTAATATGCATTAATGTCTAAATTGTGAAGCTTCCCTTGTCATTTAATATTAATTTTATTCTTTAAATTTGGTATTAGTTGGTAGCTGAATTGTCATTTATCCTTCTTTATATGTACCTATGCAATGTTTATTGATGATTTTAATATTGTGATTTTGCCTTAAATGTCATAACTTGTGATAGAAGCCACTCAATATAGCAGAAACATAAGGAAATATCTTTTGTTTGTTCCATGCTGTTCCATGATGACCAGGCAGCCGAGTAGGTACAGAACTGTCATTGTCTGCCTGTGTACATACACCTACTCTGTTGTCTTTTGTAGTTAGTTTATATCTCTGTAGTAATTGTTTGCGTGACACGTTCTTTTGCATAACTATAGAGAATTTTTGCATAATATGCTTTGCCACATGCTTTTTAAAATCAAATGAAGGTGGTTACTTCACATACCATGCAGTGAACTAGTATTGGTTTTCTTCTTTCTGATTGAGACTGACAAGTTTCTTAAATGAGTTAATAGGAAGCTGATTTGGATTTTGTATCTTTTGTCTCTTTTTTTCAGATCAGTTTATTGCATGAGTGACGAGCACAATTTATTCAAAATTTTATAGTGTATTCCTTTTTTAAGTATGATATATTGAAAGAAGGAAAATGTTTAATCAGAACTGTGTGTGGAATACATTTTCATATATCAGAGTTTCATAGAAGTTTGTGAAAAGTTTCTTATGATATTCAGTGTTTTTGTGAAGAAAGTTTAGTGCTTTATAAAGAATAAGCAGTAATAATAAATCATCAACTATAAAGTGTTAAAATTGTGCAATCTTAATGTAGCAAAGAGAATGGTCAGGCAAGCTGATTTTTATTTAGTAAAGAATAGAACCCAAATAATGTAAGGTGCTTGAAACATTTTATTTCTTCAAATTGAATATGTATTGACGTGTAATTTCCTCCATAAATGACGTGAAATGTGAAATGCAAGCCAGATAATATAATTACATCTTATTTGATGTTATAATTATCTTATCTTTTGAATTGTATTAAGCATTGGAAAAAATTCAGATTCATTTTGTGAAAATTTGAGATTCAACAAGTTCAACTTTTAATTGATTATATTTGCAATTGGTTTTATTATTATAGGAATCTTTTAAGCTACAGGTTTGCTATTCATCGATAGCTTTAAGTTTTCTGTTGAAATTTTGTTTTATACTTTTGTGGTGAAACTAACCAAAACCATACAGTAGGTGCAAAACGTTTTTCTAAAACTGCTTCGTGTGTGACAAAAATCTCTGAAAATTGCTTCAAATATTAGTATTTTGTATTTTGTTTGGCTGTGGAAGAGTTAACTAGTAGTCATTATCCACATTTATTTTCACATTTGTTATCCACATTTATTTTCACATACATGAAACTCTTCCATAAGTTCATATCTATGAACTCCAATGTTCAGGTGATTATTGGTTGTGGTGCATTAAAGGTGGTTATTGGTTTGGTGGTATTAAAAGAGGTGTTAATATGAATTTTTTATCTTTTCTATTTTCCTGTTTGAAGGTCAGTTTCGAGAATGTTGGTACTTGTAAATGGCATGTCTTATCTTTGTCTGATTTCTTGTCGCCCACACTTCAGTTGATGCCACTTTTGGTAGAAAATGTCGTGCTGAAATTTTAATCCCTTTGTTAAATGTTTATTTACATCCTTTATAGTGTCAGAAATGAATTTTCTAATGTTTCATTATCATTTGGTATTGTAGTAATGTAAATTATTGCTTCTCTGTTTTTGCATTCAGTTTGTCATTAACTTCTAAGAACGTTTTCATGATAGCACATTTATTCATTTGGTTGGTTCACCTGCAATAAAATTGCTCTTTGATTTTTACTTTAATTATTGAATATTAATGTTAAAAAGATTTACATTTTTTTCAAAACAGACCCTAATATTATTTTTGAATACTGTTTTATTCATTTAACATTTTGGCCCTTATCAGGGTCTCTTTCAGAAATTGTATCTAGATCAGAATCTTTTTAATATTAATAATGAGATAACAGAGGACAACATATTCCTTAAGGTTGAATATTAATTTGAAGAATACACAAAATTAATTTGGAATTAATGTTGATTATGAGATTAATAAATACAGTTGCGTATATTTGTTTGTGTAGGTGCAGCAAAGCAAGGTGACAAGTGTTTTGTCTGAACCTCAGCGGGCACTTTTGTCAACAATTTCATCTGGTCGTGATGTCATAACAACAGTTGAAACTGAACTCCAGACAAAGGCCCAGATTCCAGAAATAGGATCTGACCCTGTAAGTAGGAGAACTTAGAGGAAAGTTGCCTTGATGCACATACATGAAAGAGCAGCTTGTTTTCAATCCACTTATTTACTACTTATTATTTTAAACTGATATTTTCAATTGAGTTCCTTCAGCTTTACCATCAGTTTTTTACAAAGTATTTCAGTGTGAGATGATTTTTTATGTGTTCAAAGTATATTATTGCTATTTGTGATTGTTACCTACTTGTTAACTACGGTTTCATAAGTAACCAACACAAGTTAACAGAAGGTCACAATCACTTCAATTCTGCTTTTAAATGTAAAGTTTGGGAACTGACTTGCTGTAGTAATATATTAAAATTTTACATTCATGGAAAAATCCTTATCCTTCAATACATAAAAATATTTTTATTTAACTTCAGAAAATCAATTTATTATGCACCAGTTGTAAATATAGAAGTTAAGTCATTTCACTTGGAAAAGAAATACTCCAATTCCATCCATTCACAAACTTGCATTTTATGTTATTTGTATCCAATAAAAGTAGATTTTTGTCTTCAGCAATACCTAGAAATAATCTCAGGGGTTTTGACTCCTTTAAAGCCCAATTGTCTGGACAGCAGAGAAGAGGAGAAATATTTTTCTATTTCTATTTGCCCACATAAGAATTTAAGAAGGATCCACTTGTAATATACATGTATTTTATTCATTGATTTATTATTTATTTGTAATGCAAGTGTGTTATAATCGAGTTACTTCTATCTTACATGTAATCTTAAAATGGCTTGTGGGTCAGACTATAGTGTAACATGTCTTATATGTTCAATAACCTTGTAAGAGACGTTCAATTTTTAAATGTTAAATTTTAAATTCCTTAAGTGGTTATCTAAAAATTCGGAGTTTAAATAGTGAACAAGTAATTATCTTGTTAGAATTTTCTGTGTATTTTAAAAAAAAATTCACAATACAACTGGCATCAGTCTTCTTTAAATTGTACTCATTAAAAAAAATTACTTTTGAGTTTTAGGTATTTAAACGATTGATAACATTCCTAAATTATTTATTTTAAAAACTTGAAGCTCGAAAAATTTTAAATGCATTTGGTTTGCATTATATAACTTTACATTATTCCTTGTAATACTGTTCGCTGTAATGTCAGAAGTATAAAAATACATAATTTTTATTAAGAACATGATTTTCTACAGTCAAGGTACACATAATTTTTATTTCATCAAGTGATACTTAAAATTATTTCAAATTTAATAGTAGTATCTAAACTAAGTATTTTTAATCATATTGTAACCTGGAAAGTAGAAGTTTGTGAAGGAAAAATTTCTGGCTGCTGTATTATTGAGAAAGATTGAGAAAATAGATTTCTTTTTGGTTAAGGAAGGGAGCAAAGGTTCAGTAAATTAACCAAGAATTATTGGACGTATTTGTGTGTTTGTGAGATTCAATATTTTTTACTTCATTTTCGTAAATAAGCAAGAATTTAGTGTGATTGTGTTTGCCAACGTGGTAAGGTTTGGGGTTGCTGAACCAAACATGTAACACGAGCCAGGAAGTAGTCATCTAAGCTTTATGGCTGTGTGAAATAAATGTTTTGATGTGCTACAGGCATCATTAAAATGGAAGGAGACTACACTGGATACCAACAAACAGAATGTCAGCTCACAGATTGCTGCTATGAATGCAGCTACTGCACAGGTTGTCACTCTTACTTCAGGTAGGCTGTTAATTATACATATTGTTTTGATATATCTCTGCTTTATTTATAGGTTACTCATTTTACGTTTTTACATAGATTTGTCTTTTTTAAATATTTGTCATCTTACTGAAATCTTAAATTTTGTTTAAACCCTCTAATAAGTTGTCAATTAGTTAATAATAGAGCTAAAATATGCCTTAAAAGGCTGAGAAATTGTGTTTTGCAAATACCTTTACAGGACCTGTGGACGAAGTGGATCATACAGCTGTAGGTGCAGCAATTACTACTATTACTTCCAATTTGCCCGAAATGACACGAGGTGTAAGAATGATAGCTGCTCTAATGGATGATGAAGGATCAGGAGATCGTCTTCTGGATGCAGCAAGGAAACTTTGTTCTGCTTTCTCTGATCTCTTGCGTGCCGCTGAACCTGAGACCAAGGAGGTGAGTTTTTCTTCACAGATCTTTTCCTTCAGCCATAACTGCCTACTTTTGCACATTTTGAATTCTTGTGAATTATGACTAAACATTTGATTTAATATCATCATAATGATTGAAGATCTATCAAATAAATGAAATTGTAATTGAGAAACATGGACCATCTTCTATAAGCTTGAATTAATTTGAATTATCCGTTTGGAAGGTTTAAGGTTCATTATAACTACTGATAGATATATCTATAATCAGTTTTCACTGCTGTTAATTTGTTGATTAAATTTCAGCCACGACAGAATCTATTGAATGCTGCAAGTCGTGTTGGTGAGGCATCACAAGCAGTGCTTGGTTCACTTGGAGATGAGGAAGATGCTAATCAAAGGGGATTGCAAGATGCTCTATTGAGCCAGGCTAAGGCTGTGGCCACTGCAACAGCTGCTTTGGTGTTGAAAGCTAAGAGCATTGCAGCTACGTGTTCTGATCAGCCCACTCAAAATAAAGTTATTGGAGCTGCTACACAGTGTGCTCTTGCCACATCACAACTTGTAGCCTGTGCCAAGGTATTTTTTTACCAATGTAAATATGATACATAAATATTAGGTATTTAAACAATTGATAACATTCCTAAATTATTTATTTTAAAAACTTGAAGCTCGAAAATTCCTACACTGATATTTCTTATGCTGATATATTTCCATGCTGATATAAAAATATCAGATCCTTGATGATAAATATATCATGATGTATCCTTACCAGTTTGTGAAAAATTGAACTAAGAAAATCACAGTAACTTTTGTTTGAATTATTCATTGTATACCAATACAATAGATTTGTGTCATCCATATTCCATGTGTCATTTCCATGAATTGCCATTGATTGAATTGAATGGAATTGAGATTATAAAATGAGCGATTTTCAGGTTGTTGCTCCAACGTTGCATAGTCCTGCATGTCAAGAACAGTTGGTAGCAGCAGTGAAGGAAGTGGCTCGAGCAGTTGAAGGCTTGGTGGCTGTATGCAATGAATCTTGCCAAGATGAACGTCTCCTGAGGGAGTTGAGTGGAGCTGCTAGTGAAGTCTCTCGTACATTGAATGATCTTCTAAATCACATAAAGTTAGTTTTTGTGCCAATGTTTGTTCTTATTGTAATAATCGTGGAAGCATCATAGTGGTATGTGTTTATAAATATGTAATATCAGATCTGTGAGGAATGATAAAAAAAATCGAATAATACATTTCTTTCTTTTTGATTGATCTAGTTGATGTCTACTTCTACTAGTAGACAAAACTACTCTAGTGCAACATAGTTTTCTGAGAAAATGAAATAAAACAATTGTAATGATAACATACCAGATCTGAATCCTCGTATGTTTTATTTTTCGTATTTACCATGATAATGCTTATTTATTAGTAATTTTGAATAAAATCGTAATTTAGTTGAAAGGGAAGGATCATTAGGGTGTGTTACTGTAGCCTTGTAGAGTATTTGTAACTTTTAGTTTTTGTACTGATCAAATGTGGTGAAATTATATTTTATTTGTTTAATTTGCAGACTAAGCAGCCAAGAGCGTGTGAGGGAAACTGTTCAGGAGAGTTCAGTAGAGACTATTCTTGTTGCCACCGATAGACTATTTGCATCCTCTGGTGATGCTGCAGAGATGGTTCGTCAAGCACGAGTACTTGGACAAGCAACTGCCCATTTAATACAGTCTATAAAAGTAAGTCCTGAAGTTCTTGTTTTTAAAGATATATTCATTTTAGAAATCAATGAGTAATTATTTCTTGTTAATAATTGTGTTAAGATTTTCTGCCTGATTGTTAATGATTCCTTGAAGGAGAATGCTGAACTGTTTAATGAATGGGCCAAAGTTTCATTATTTCCTTTACAAATACAAGTCTCGCCAGGATGGGTGACTCACTGGAAATGCTCATTTGAATGAGTGGATGCTTATTTGATTAACTTGTGTCTTATTTTATTAGGGTGAAGCTGAAAGACAGCCTGACTCAGAACTTCAGCGCCGATTGTTAGCAGCTGCCAAAACTCTGGCTGATGCCACTGCCCGCATGGTTGAAGCAGCCCGTTTGTGTGCATCAGCACCTCATGATATCCAATATCAAAATCAATTACGTACAGCTGCAGAAGAGTTACGCCAAGCTACAGCGGCTGCTGCAACTCCAGCCTTGAGACGTAACATCTTTGCACGGCTGGAGGTATGTTTGTGTTCTTCCTGAATTTGTGTATCATTTGGAAGTTGTGCAGTATTGTATAGTGTCCCACCTAAAACCAGCCTGCATGAAGGACAGCTTTGTTCCTTGATTTCTTGCACACTGTGAAATCTAGTTGTAGCGTTATGAATACAAGTCTTGTGATACATAGATGTCTTTTGTTAGTACACAATTGTTAATTTTTTTCTGATTGTTTATCATTCTAGTTTCTTATCTTCAAAAATGTTTTCAGTGAAAGAAAGGCTGTGTATTGTTGAGGTATACGTCCGTAGTAGTTCCTTTAAGGACACGTGAATTTTTCCACGAACAATTTTCTAATGGTAATATTCCTGCCAAGAGCACCATTCAAAATTTGATCACAAAATGGAGATCATCAGGTTCAGTTTTGAATTTTAAATGCAATCATCATGCTCCTATTTGCACTAAGGAAGCCGTTTCAAATATTCAGCAAAAAATTATTGTAAGCCCCAAGAAATCAATTAGAAAGTTGTCACAACAGACTGATATTAAAAGGACAAGTTGCCATTATATGCTTAGGTCTCTTCACTTCAAATCTTACCGGTGTTCTTGTATTCAGGAATTACTCCCTGCAGATAATGGGAAATGTGTTAAGATTATGAAAATATTTCCAAAACAATTGATGAACTGGAAAAAAGTTGTGAATGTATTGTGGCACTTGATATAATTGTTTTGCATGGTTTCTCAGGAAAAAAATGTTTAGATGCCTGAAGAGGGCATTTTCAACATTTTCTTTAATTATTATATAGTTTTTAAATAAAATTATTGATTTGCAGGAGTTGATTGTGAAAGTTCTATTTCACAGAAATATGCTGCTAGAATGTGCTTTTTTCCAGCATTGAGAAATTTTCCAAGACACACGGGCTTGTTTTGAGTGGGACACCCAATAGTAAAGATGATTGCCTAAATTTTCTTGAATGTGAATTCTAAATTTTTCTTGAACATTTTAAATCCATCATATATAATTATTAACAGTTAAACATTTAGACATTGGTATATAAGAAGTGGATGCTAAAATGGAATAATTGTGACTTAAATGCCATGAGAGATTATTGCAGTTAAATTTGATAATACAGTAAAACCCTGGTTTTACGTTTTTGCATTTTATGTTTTCGTGCCTTTTACGTAATTTTTTGTTGGTCCCGTTGAACAGCCTATATTTACAATGCGTTCTCTTCTCGCAATTTACAACTTGATGATATGAAGAATGCTTCCCATCTTTTATGTCTTTTTTAAAATATATGTTATTTAATTTTTTTACTTTCTCGTATACGTACATTTTATACCTAGTTCTGAGAAAGTTATGTAATGCTGCAGCAAAAAATAGCATTTTTTTTTGACAGAAAAACTCAAACTGATACAGAAAAAGTGGATAAATCCTGTTCCAATATGTTGTAAATTATTACATATGTATGTAACGATTGCATTCGTTCAGATCAATCGAGGAATGTCAATTGTTTTGAAAATCGGCAGGCGATTTAGGTGCTCGCGTTGACCGTTGACAGGCATACAGAAGTTTTCAGCCGGAAAAGCAGCCATCTATCGATTTTATGGTTTCAAGGACCCATAAAGCAGGGATTCAGGCTACACCACGTGTTAGAGGAAGTAATTTACTATATATAGGAATATGATTTATCCAATTTTTCATTGCCAGGGCACGTCAATAGAAGATTTTCTGACAAAAATTGTTGATCCTGGCGCATGCTTTTACTTTGTCTTCTTACAAAAGGCGAGAAAGTGAAAACAGAGTAACCATTGCAGTAAATAATGACAGTATTCGCCTAGCCTATTGTTTTTCAACTTTCCTGTATTTTACACTTTCCTACATTCTTCACATATTTCATCGGTCACCTGAAAAGTGTAAAAGAGGGGTTTTACTGTATATCCTTGATGTTCTTCATGTAAACATTAGAAAATATGGTACATTAATTAAATTAAAATAATGTAAATATAAAACATGGATGTATAGAGAAGAAAGAGTAATTTAAAAAAAATTAAGGATAGGTTCCAGAGAATTCACAAGAAATGAAAACTACAAATGCAGATTCATGTTTTTGTATCGTGAATGTTTTTCAGAATTTTAGATTTGAAATGTTCCGTTCCTAAAGTATAGCTGTGTGGAATAATTTCTGAAGTATGTGAAGATGTAATCATTAATTTTTGATTTTTGTGAGGGCATGTGTGTTATTTTATCTATCCGGAATTTTGCACCTAGAGACTCAAAAAAGCAAAAAAGGGGGCTTCTTTCTTGTTACTATTTTTTGGAAGAAAATTGTTAATGGCCATAGCTGCATGCATGTCATTTCATTGCAACTTGGTGTTTCTGATTTGACAGGGAGTTTCATGCCCTCATCTAATTTCTGTAATGATTTTCCTTCAGTCACAAGCACTTTAGAGCTTGCTTGTTTTCACATACAAATAGCTATGGTGTCTATCCTATATTTTGCTAGATGTTTTCTTACTGTTGAATGCTGGTGGCTTGAATGATGCACCAAAGACTGACTGTTGTCCTGCTGCAGGCTGCTGCTAAGCAGTCTGCTGCAGCAGGCACGCAATGTGTGGCTGCAGCCCAGGGTGCAGCCCCTCACACCACACATCGGGCTTCTCAGGAAGAGCTCTTGGCTGAATGTCGCACTCTTGCTGAACAAGTACCAGCCTTAGTAGAAGGGGTCAAAGGAACACTAGCACAACCTGACTCTAGTAGTGCCCAGCTCCACTTGATCAATGCTTCAGAAGCTTTTCTTCAGGTGGGTAAATGGAGATTAAGATAAAAAATTATGTAATTGAATCGAATAATTATTTTAATTTAAAAGTGCTTAGAAACTTTGTTGCGTTTGGGAAAAAATGTTTGTAAACTTTGTGTCCCTTTTATTGATTAGTTATGAGAACTTAAAATTTCCAGCATTTCGTTATTCACAAAATGATAACTTTGAAGCACTTCATCTAATGTGTGTTAATATCTGTATTAGTAATAATATCTTCCACAGACAGCTGAAACATTGTTAACTTTCATGTTTTAAAAAATGGAATTATGAAGAGGGAAAGTAAATACACATTAGCATTATTAATTTTTAAACAAACATTAGTATGGAATTCAAAAAAATAATATTTAGGAAAACATTTTCGTTCACTTTCTTGTTTATAATCCTTAATTCTGGGATAAAATACTCCTTTCACCAGGAATTGTTTGGTAATCAGAATGTTAGGGGGAAAAGGGGGGGGGGGTTGGCGAGTTGGACTATTTAAGTGTTCATTAAATTATCTTCACAAAACATTCTCAAGTTAGTCTAATGCATATGTTTTTCAACAGCCTGGAAATCGTGTAGTTCAGTCTGCCCGAGCTGTACTTCCCACAGTGACTGACCATGCATCAGCTATGCAACTACAGACAAGTGCCCAGTCCCTCGGTCAGTCACTGGGAGACTTGCGGGCTGCCCTAGGACGTGCACGTGAAGCTTGTGGCTCTGGATTGGAATTAAATGCTGCTACAGATCTTATCAATTCTCTCCGTGCAGAACTGGAGGCCTTTCAGAGGGCTGCAGATCGCCTGGAGTTGCGGCCACTACCTGGTGAAACGGTATGGATAATTGTGTGCAATTGGTATTTATATAATAGAGAAAGTAATTGAATATGTGTAATAGTTTGTTAATATATGCTTGTTTTAAGAGAAATCTGTGATGTAAGTTGAAAACTTACTTAAATATTTTTTTTTTGAAAAACAACGGGAAAAAATGTTTCTCGTATCATTGAAATTTAGTTAAAAATGTCATTTATTTATTTATTTATTTATTTATTGAACAGGCACTCACCAAATTTAAATAGTAAATTTATTCATAATATAATATTATTCAAGGGTGATGATTCAATAATTAAATCTCACTATCTTGCAGTTCGAATTGCATTGAAAATTAGTAATTTTTATTCCAAAAATAGGTTCTGACAACTGATGTTTTGTGTCAAGTTACAAAGTAGTAAAAATAATAGTTTCTGAAATGTAGACCTTTACAATTTCAGGCTGAGTCAACTTCACTTCAGTTGGGTTCTGTCTCCAAAAACGTATCTGCGGGCATGGCCCAATTGGTGTCTGCTGCAGCTCAGGGCAATGAGAGCTATACAGGCCAAGCAGCTCGAGCAACTGCAGCTTCTCTGAGAGAGCTTACCAATGCAGTCCGTGGTGTGGCTGCTACTTCTAAGGATAGAGACACCCAGCGCAGGTATGAGTTTGAGGGCGAATGTTTGGCTAGCAGTATATTGATGTGTTTATGATAGTTAATGTTCTGTAGTATGAAACTTGAACATGATGTTGCACACAGTCTATTAATTAAGGGTTATTTAGAGGAGTAATAAGATGAGACATAGAGGAGGGATCCCAAACTATTTTGTCCATTTAACCCATCACAGAATACAATTTTCTTCATCACCTCCATAGTGTGAAATTAAGGCTGTTGAAAATCTGAGAATGGGAGTTTATAAATAATTTATTGCCTTAATATTGTGCACATTCACCATGAATAATTCATTTACAATATTTAAATGTTCCTGCCTAGAGTACCTTTTTAATTTATAATTTTAAAAAAATCGAGATGGATGAACTTGTGTAGGTTGGGTTTTGTTGATTGTAAAAAATTATCATAACAGAGAATATCTAATATCACTAAAAAAGTTGAAGAGCAAAATGTTGAAATCTTCCTAAAATAATACTTGTCTATCCATTCAGTCTGAAAATTAACTGTTGTTCACATTACCTATGACCAAATTTGTAGTAAATTTTCACTTCTATAATTTGAAGGAAAAGATAAATTAATACTCCCTAAGAATCCTAATGTGACCTTCAAGCACTTGTACAGATGTCGGTGTATATATATCAAATGTTGACAGAGGAGATGGAACTTCAGCAATAGATTCTTGAGACATACTATGAAAAAAATTCTGTTTTGTTCTGAATTTTCATCCTTTTCTGTTAATCAGTAGATGCTTCCGAGATTGGTTATTGACTGACCTTTAGTTCTGAGAACTGTAGTTTCTTAGAAACAAAACAAAAGTTGTTATTATAACTCTCTTAACAACTATTTATTCAGTAGCTCTTTTGATCTCTGTAGGCTAATCTCAGGAGCAGACTTGGTGATGGAGCATTCTCTTCGACTTATTGAGGAAGCCAGAGTTACCCTTCATCAACCAGACAGACCTGATGGAAATGCTTCATTGGTTAATGTGGTAAAGGATGTTTCACAGGTTAGTAAGTTAAGTTAAGCAAATTAATTAGTAATGCAGTATTTTTGTTTTTCACATTAAACTTGTTTCATTTATCTATAAAATGTATTACTGCATATTTTTACACATCCTGATAATGTAGGGTATGTCCTATGTGTCAGGGCATTCTGCATCGTTTTGTGTTTTCTAAAGAAGTGTATCGATCTGATAAATAAATAGCTGATCAAATAATTGTTAATGTTCTTTGTTGCTTTCAAAATAAAACATAAGTAAGTTTTTATTTTAGGACAGTTACTAATCTTTTGGAATTAGTAATCAGGGATCTTGTTCTTCCACTAGGCTCTCAATGCTTGTGTTGGCTGCCTTCCTGGCCAGAGGGCTGTTGATGAAGCACTTCATACTATTTCTGATGCGTCTCAAGCCATTGATCACCAAGAGTTTCCAGTTTCCAACAAATCATATGGGTATATATTGTACATTTATTTACTAATTTTGTTTTTGTAAACACAAATTAGATTTTTTGTGTAATGATATTTCATAGTTGTGAGAGTAAACCATTTTTGTATATGTTATTCTGTTTTATCTTAATTTAATTGTGATTATTCAGAGATTAATTTTCTAATATTTGTTTAATTTTTCAAGGCCTAAGTTTAAAAAAAAAAGTTTTCTTTCTCTTTCAGACAACTTCAGCAAGAGCTCAATACAGCTGCTGCTAGCCTCAATGATGCATCTGCTGAGGTGGTATCATCAGTTAGATCTCCTGCTGAATTGGCAGCATCTTCCCGAAAATTTGGAACTGCCTTTGGAGATTTGGTTGGAGTCAGCATGGAAATGGCAGGACAAACCCAGGTATATTATTTGCATTTTTGTGTGCATTATTGTTGTTTGTTTTGTACTCTGTATTATTTAGTTTTGAATCACCTAACATACACGTGAAGATTGCTTAGCACTATGTTTGTTTGTACAATATACAGGACAAAGAAGTTCAAGGCCAGATGGTAGTGTCATTGAAGAATGTCTCTATGGTATCTTCAACACTGTTAGTTACAGCTAAGACAGTAGCTGCTGACCCTAGTGCTCCTAATGCCAAGAATCAGTTGGCAGCTGCAGCAAGGTGGGTACAGAGTAAAAGAAGCAATGATAAATGATGTGTTTAAGGAAAACTTTCATTAAGTTACTGGTAGGCTTGCATTTTCTGACATGTACATGATTTCAGAGGAGTAACTGATAGTATCAACCACCTCATTGATGTGTGCACATCAGCTGCTCCTGGACAGAAAGAATGTGATAATGCTGTGCGCAATATCCAATCAATGCGCCCACTTCTAGAAAACCCATCAGAGCCAGTTTCTGATCTTAGCTACTTTGAGTGTCTTGACCACATTATGGAGAAATCTAAATCCCTAGGTGAGGTTCTGTAATGGTTAGAATTTTTGCTAACATGATGTCGATGTATACAAGAAAGAAATTTCTATAATTGAATTAACTGTGTAGGTGATGGTATGACTGGCATTGCCCAGCATGCTAAAGCTTCTGAGTATGAAAAGTTTGGAGGAGCTGTTCGTGGAGCAGCATCTGCAGTGTGTGGCTTAGTTGAAGCTGCGGCACAGGCAGCATATCTCGTGGGAGTGTCACACCCTGCGTCTCAAGTGGGCCGGGCTGGCTTGGTGGACCAAGCCCAGTTTGCCCGTGCTGCCCAAGCTATTCGCCAGGCATGCCAACAGTTGACAAATCCTGCTGCAAACCAACAACAGGTATACTTATTCGATGTTGTAATAGTAACTACTTTTGCAATTTGTAATTTTAAATTTTTTATCCAACACAAATGCCAGTTCAATGGGTTCTGTCAAATTAAACAGATATTTTATTAATGTTGTGGTGTAAAATTGTGTTTTTGCCAGAATACTATGAAATGCATTTAATAATTCTTTCTGTTGAAGGTGTTATCTGCTGCTACTGTTATTGCTAAGCATACTAGTTCTTTGTGCAATGCCTGCCGAGGAGCATCTTCAAAAACAACAAATCCTGTGGCAAAGAGACATTTTGTTCAGTCTGCTAAAGATGTTGCCAACTCTACTGCCAGCTTAGTGAAGGAAATAAAAGGTGCATATACTTATAAATTTTATGGTTACATTACTTATCTTTTAATGGAACATTACATTTAACTGGGTTTATCTTGTGTTGTTATTCTTGTAAATATTCCTTTTTTCATAGCATTGGATGCAGACTATAGTGAACAGAATAGACAAGCTTGTGGAGCTGCTACACAGCCATTGTTGGAAGCAGTGGAAGGTCTGTGCACTTTTGCTGCATCTCCAGAATTTGCTTCTCAGCCTGCTCGCATTGCTGTGGCAGCACGGGCTGCCCAGGAGCCCATTACTGGCGCTGGTAGAGATATTATTGATGGTGCTGTGTCACTTGTGAAGGCAGCCAAATCACTAGCTGTGAGCCCTAGAGATCCTCCTACTTGGCAATTACTGGCTTCACACAGCAAGGCAGTGTCAGATGCAATCAAGCGTCTTGCATCTTCCATTCGGTGAGTAATGATACATTGATGTAGGTCACTTGTATAAAAGTTTATTCATATGTAAACTGGAAGATCAACTTTGTATTTACCCGAATATAAGTCAACTCTGAATATAAGATTGCTCCCCTAATTTTGAAGAGGCCTCCTGAGAATTTTAAATATTTTTAACTAATTCTTACTATGTAGTCAAAAAATTGAAAATTGTCATGTTGATGAGAATGTTAAAACTTATTACCTGAACTCTCAATTTTCTTTTTCCTTAAAATCATCCTCTGAATGTTTTGCATGTTCAATTTGCATTCTAGCCTTTCATTCTGTCCCGCTCTTGTCCATGGCTTCTGGTTTTTCTTTAAGTTCTTTCACAATCTTTAACAGAGTATACTTGAAATTCAGATAGTTTAGTACCACCTGTTTTGAAAACATTCGTTTCAAGTATTGTTTATGTCTTTTCTGTTTGAGAATTCAAAGATACATGAAGTGAAGGTAAAAAGATTTTTGTGGTGGTCTTCAGGGACAAAGCTCCAGGACAACGTGAATGTGATGCTGCAGCTCAAAGACTGCGGACAGTTATTCGTGATCTCGATGCAGCGTGCCTGTCGGCAGTGTCTCAAAGCCTGCCTCCACGTCGGGATTCTTCTCTCCAAGGATTTGCTGAACAAACCGAAGCAGCTGCAGCAGAAATGGCTGATAAATTGGAACCTCTTCGTGCAGCTGCCACAGGCGGCTTTGCTGAAGCACTGGGACATGCTGTTGATCAGGTAAAGGAAATCTTATTCTTTCTCACCAGTGGTTTCAAAAATTATTTGATTTCTCTTACCTTCTTTGTCTCAAGGGTGTTCTCCCTCCCAGTTTTTATTTTCTGCCTTGATAGAAAGGTAGTTACTCACTAGTATATTGTTAATAAATATAATTTATTTATAATTTTAGAGTTTGTAAAAGGTTTATTACTTTATACATTGGACAGTAAAATTCTGAAAAAACTATTTTGGGGCAGTTGTTTGTTAATTTTCTTTGGTTTTCAATGTTGTTCATCTGTTATTCCTAATTTATTGTTACATCAAAGGCAACCTTGTACTTGGAACCACTGGTCACTGGTGCTGTTGGAGCTGCCTCGAATATGATGCATTCAAAACAACAAATGGCCCTTCTAGACCAAGCAAAGACTGTAGCAGAATGCTCTCTTCAGTTGGTGCTTGCTGCAAAGGAAGCGGGTGGTAATCCCAAGGTAAATTAAAAGCTAGTCTTAAGCTTGGTATTAAAAGTGTTAATTTATTAGTAGCTCCTTTAAATTGTAAATAATTAAAGTATACATTAATTGATTTGGTATTTGATGTATTATTCATTTTTATTTGCATTCTACAGGCAGTTGGTGCTCATCAAGAGGTAGAGGAAGCTGTAGAGGCGACCAGAGATGCCTTAGCTGATCTTGGACGTACTCTTGAAGCACTAGCCACCCAAGCAGGAGTAGTCCGTGGAGTTTTAGATCAGATTACTCGGGCCATGTCTCGGGTTGCTGATTCCCGAGCATCTCTGCATGGTGGTGATGCTTCTTCTGAGCAGAGTTTTGTGGAATTTCAGACTCGCATGGTGCAAGTGGCAAAGGAAATTGCTCGTATTGCTCAAGATATGGTAAGTTCCTTCCTTGTTTCTGAAAGTTTTTATTCTTTAATTTCTTACAAAAGTTTTTAACATTTTAAACAGAATTTTACTAAGAAATCGCATTTGGAAGGGGTCCGTTCTTTGGAAGAAATTATGTTCTTTGCTAGTTTTACCTGGTATATAATAAATCTTCTTGTAAGTGTAGTAGGCAGTGACTGGATGTTGTGTATGACTGGGTAAAGTAATGGAAATTTACCTGGCTTTCATCCTGATCTGGTAGATAAAATTACTAACATCATAATTTAATGAGCACTGCTGTGAGACATAACCTTGTGACAAAATTTATTCCTGACTAATACCATTCAAAGTTCAGTAGATTTAAAATGCAAACACAATGGTTGTACAACTGTACACAGGTATGGTCAATAATTCTAGATTTCACGGTGAGCTACACAAAATTTTAACTCCTTTGTGCTTGTGGTTCAAAGTTTTTCTGCTTATTTTTATCAATGACTACACCATAATGATAATAGAATCAAATTATGATGACTGTCATTTCTCATACAATTTACACTGTGAAACTACTGAGGTTGTTAATAACAAAGTTTCATCCACAGATATACCCAGTTCACTGCAACTTTCAACTTTCAAAGAGAATTGGTGTAATAATCATTGGAAAAAAAAATGGGACAAGGTGGCAATGCTATTGTTTACAATAATTTTTTGTCTTGGACACTAAACTAAAGTGAAGTCATTGTTTTTCAAAACGGCATGAACGAATATGGCCCTTACCAGCCTAATTTTTAAATAAAATAAGTTTAAGTTAGTACAGGTTCTTATGGAAAAACTTTCCTGAGCTTACGTGTTTTGGGTACAATTGAAAACCGTGCTAACTTAAAATGTTATACATCACACATCCACATACTACTTAATAATCAATAAATGCTCACTGCAACCAATGTGGACTGACATTCAATGCAGAAAGGAAGAAAAATTGAAGCTGAAGTCATATTTTTAACCTATTTTAGCAATGCCAGCTTATGAAAATGAAAAATTGTATAACATACTAAATTTATTATTAATCAGTTTTCCTAGATCAGTCATTCAATACTTTTCTTTTAACAATTCACAAGTAAATATTTTAATGCTCTATTCACGATTACAAGCAGCTATTGTTAATTTGTTGATGCAATAAGTGTTGAGTATTTGACTAGTGACTGGCTCAAATATACTACTTAAAACCTGTTAAATTTTGAAAACTGCAAAGTTTTTTCAAATGTTTTTTGCCTCATATATTCATTATTGATATTTTTAATTAATTAAATCTGTTTGTGTGTGTGTGTGTATGTAAGGAAAAAAGTGATCACTCTGAACTACTTTTCAAGATGGGGTTAACGCATATTTTAAAGATTCTTTTCTTGAGTGATGTTTGTTTCTTTGATCTGCATTAAAGTAGCTATCTTTAGTGTGTCTATTAAAGTACATTCAGTGCATTATATGCATCCTTTGTGGATAAAGTGTTCTGTGATTGTGCCCTCTTCACAGACAACCAAGTCAGGAAGTGGAGAGGCTGCTCGTCTGGGTCCATTAGCTGCAGAGCTGGCTAGACGTTATGGCCAGCTCGCCCAGGATAGTGTGGGTGCAGCTGCAGCAACAGCTAACAGTGAGGTAGCTGCTCGTTTGCGCTTTGGGGTTCAAGAGTTGGGTAGAGCATCACAAGAACTTGTAAGAGCTGGAGGAGCATGCCAGCTAGCTCCAGCTGATGATGAATATGCTCGCAGAGATGTTGCTGATGCTGCTCGTACTGTGTCCGAGAAGGTAAGCATAAACTTGATACCAATCGGGAATGCTTTCAAAATATCTATGAATACTTGTGCCATTTTTTCAGCAAGTCTTTTGGGTAGTTATTTTTGTTTATAAATACTTTTAAATACTACTAAATAATTTTTATTTGCATTCATAATTTATATTTTTTCATATTGTACATCTTGTTTCATATTGTACATCTCACGAGCTATGCAAAATTTCAGTCAGTTTGGGTAATACAGGACAACTGGTACTCCTGAGGGGTTGAAATTTAAACAGGATTTAGCATGGGGCAACTTGCTTTTGAATATAACTCTATTTTCCTATGTTTCAACATAATCCAATGTCTAAAAGTTGTTTTAATTTTGACAACGTGAAATATCGTATTAAGTTAAAAATATACATGAGGATAATTCTTTTTGCTGCAGGTTTCACAAATTCTAGCAGCTTTGCAAGCTGGGTCAAGGGGCACACAAGCTTGCATTAATGCTGCAAGCACAGTTTCTGGAATTATTGGTGATTTGGATACCACAATTATGTTTGCCACTGCAGGAACTTTACATGCTGAAGATGAAGACAAATCATTTGCTGATCATAGAGAAAATATTCTTAAGACTGCCAAAGCTTTAGTGGAAGACACAAAGACCCTTGTTGCTGGTAAGAAGCACAAAAATGTCAATTATCATTTACTTCTAATGCTCTTATGTCATTTTTTTAGTTACGGTAGTCATATTGCCGTTAACATGTAGGATCTGTTCATGTAGTTGATTTACAGGTAAGTTATTTCAGGTGTCAAATATTAATAAAATAGTGTTCCTCTTAATTTGTAATATTGATAATTAATAACTCTTCTGATTTGTTCTTGCAGACAAGTAGTCTGGTAGAAATAGTGATACCCGATTTTTTAATTTCTTTGAAACCTTTTATCTCGTTAAAGTCATCACTTGGGGGTGGGGAACAATAATTTGTTGTTGTTGTTGACTCATGAAGATAGTCCTAAACTCAAGTCATTTGTGTTCCTGGAAACTGGTGCAGCATTTGCTTAATTTTAGTTGTTGGAGATGTTGGTGAAGCTTTATCACCCTCTGGTTCAATACAGATCAATTTCATCTATTCATGAATTTGCATTTTCCATAGTTTGTATTGGAACAAAATAAACTTTCTCTCAATTCTTGTGAAGCTCAATGTTTAAGGATTTGATTTGCCTTACAGATGAGCTTTGGTCATTACAAAACAGCTGTTCAATTACAAAACTTTTCTCAGTAAAGTAACATTAACAAAATGTATTCATCTCGTGCAGAACATGCCAATTTTAACACAGAATGACTCATTCTGTCTACATTGTTCATTACTGATACATTGACTTCTCCAGTCTAAAATTGTTAAGACAATGTTCATTATTGCTGTTATGAAAAAAAAATCAAGCAAATTAAATTTTTAAAGCTGGTAGCTAAAGCTTCAATGATTTTAATAATTTTATATTAATATTTTGATATTTCAGCCTGAGCAAATTAATTTTCCATGAAATCATATTGTGAGGAGGTTTTTTTCCTCTGGTTAAGAAGTCTTTGTATTTAAGAGCTTTGCTGTGATGCTAGGATGTTTCCTAGTTTTACCTCTGTTGGTGCACAAGAGCTGTAAGACCAATGATGCTGAAAAGATGTGCACACTCATAGAAAGATTTCTTCTCTATTTTTCTCCAGGTGCAGCCTCTTCTCAAGAGCAACTAGCAGTAGCTGCCCAGAATGCTGTGTCAACAATTTTACAGTTAGCAGAAGTGGTTAAATTGGGTGCAGCATCTTTAGGTGCCCACAATCCAGAAGCTCAGGTGATGCTAATAAATGCAGTGAAAGATGTAGCATCTGCTCTTGGAGATCTTGTTCATGCTACAAAAGCTGCCTCTGGGAAGTCCATCAACGATCCGTCAATGAACCACCTGAAAGAGTCAGCAAAGGTAAGAGAACATTCTTTATGGTACTTCATATATTCCTTTTTTTAATATTTCTTTTTGTACCCATGGCTTAATAGCTAATTCCAATTTACAACTTCAGTTAAATCCTACCTTAAGGTTTACCAAAATATATTTTTTCCTTTTCTCTATTTCCAATAGGTGTTTTTTGTATTATGTAACTTGAAAATAATGAGTGATTTGAGTGTTTTTAAACAGTCGATATTGCCAACAAAATTGTACTCGATTACTTTCCAAATCTAATGTCTCTATTAATTGAAAAATAATAAAATGAAGATCAAAACAAAAGCAATATATCAGATATAATCGTCATTTAGATTTATGGTCTAATAGGCCTGACATGTATGTGCATTGCTGAGCTTTTCAATTTGAACATGTTAAAACAGACTAATTTGGCTGAGCTTTGAATATGAAATGCTTATGATTTTCCTAGTTTGTTCCATATGTTATTAATTTGTGTTGATATAAAATTGTGTGTTGATGTGCATTGGTGAAATGTAATGCATGTGTTTGTAAAAATGTCACATTTCCCATGCTCTTTTAAATAATGAGCTGTGGGAAGTGTTTGCCAAAGATATGATTTTCATCATACAATATGGTTGCTAATTGTAGTTTGAATCCATATCTTTTCGAAGTATTATTTGTGACATTGTGGGAGATATGAAATGAGCATAAAGAAGTTTGTAGTAACAGTTTTAATTAAATACATTTTTTAGTCTGCTTTTTTCTCAAAGCTTAGATAATTTCATGGTTGACATTTGCTGAAAACAATGATTCTTCAAAAATGAATGAAAAAATAAACAAAAATTGTATTTAGTGGACTTCAATATTTGAAGAAATAAGTTTTATGTGCAGTGTGAGGATAATCTTCGTCTTCTAGTACAAACACTGCATTATCTTTGAGCAACTTGTGTGATGAGTGATGTCTTGGCATTTGTTTTCCACAACGCTTAAGTGAGTGTTATATTCAGGATAGTCACCTTCATTTTGCATGTGATAAGAAGCTTTGAGGATTACATCCAATGAAATATTTTTGTGTTTGAAGCAAATTTTTCAACTCGACCAGTGATTAACTTGGACTAGGAATTTGTAAATCCACAATACCTATTACTGAGAAAATACATATTTCTGAGAAAATATTAGCGTTTTCAGCGTTTCCTGTTGTTTTGCAATGGTATCTGTAAACTTACTTTGGCTTTTACATCAAAACCAATTTTAATGTGTTGTATTATTGCTTATCGTCATTGTTGTATGCTGTTGAAAAATATAGTTTTGTCCTTCAGCATGCAACGGTAGTGGAAGATAGCAGCTGTATAGAATTTCTTCTCTACAGATATCGTCTCCATACTAGGACCAAATTTAAATTATTTTATATTCCAAAACTATAGTATTAGAAATATCTCATGGAACATTCAAAACATTGTGATTTGAAATAGGTTAATTGAATTTATTTCCTTTGCTCATTTTAGTTGCTTCTGATCTTTAATCTAAAATTTATTTATCTGCAAGATCTCATTTACAAAATATATTATTAATTGTTATATACATGGATACCATATGCAATTCAAGTGCTGATTTCTAATTCCACAAGTGTTTTTGACAGTCCCTTTTGACCAAGTTGTGTGCTTGTGGGAAGGTGCAGTGTTTCTAGGTGCATGTGAAATGTCAATGTTGTGTGCTTGTATGGGTGTCCATGTATGAAGATTATGAGGTAATAGGTTGGAACACATGTGCTTCACTAAGAATGTGTGACTGAATGAAGGGGAAAGGGATGAGAGAATTAATCAGAGAAGTACCTAAAAAAAAAAAAAAGAAAAAAAAAAAACACAAACATTTTCATAATTGTATGGCATAAAATAATTACTTCCTCTGTGTAAAATCTTGTTCATTGGTTTGAAATCTGAAAAGTTATATTTTCTCTTTGTTGTAAATGGTTCGTAAGGAGATTCCAAATCCTTCAGAACTTGTCTAAGTAGGGCAGTTTCAGTTTCTATTGTTAATATGCAACTATTTAGGTTGACAGTTCCAAATACTTGTTTCCAGAACTGATTTAGAGACGAATGCCAGCCAAGACATCCATTTTTTATTGAAGATTAACTTCTTTTGTGTCTTAGAAAATTGCAGAGTTTTATATGTATTTGCAGATTTAATTGATCATTTATTTATAAACTGAATCTAGTATTGTTATAATATGTCAAATGCTGTTGCTTTGGATTATAATGTTCTCTGGACTTACTTACTGCTTTTTTTATGATCAAAATAAAAAGCAAAGTATGTTGTTAATGTAAGTTTAGTAATTTGTTTGACTTGATTTTGTGATTGTCAATTGTTGAAGCGTTCAGGAAAGAAGACTGTAATAAAGATTTTTCTGAAGAGGTCTGTAAAGCTCTTTGTTCGTTTGTTCATTTGTCAATTTTTATTATTTTTAATTCTTTTATTTTCATAGATGTACAAATTCCTTTGGTGCTTGTATATCTATTAAAAATTTACAATTGAAAGAAAATGAGGTATAACTTGAGAGTTGTCTTTATTGAAACTTTGTATGTTTTCAAATTTTGCATTTATTCATTTACTTACTTTCCAAATACTCCAAAAGCAATTTGACTGATTAGTTTTAATTGGCAAGTATGTTGTCTTAAAAAATAATTCTGGAAAATTTAGTTCAAGAAACATAAATTCCTTGATGGTCATCTTATACAATAAGGTATAATAACTTACTCTGTGAATTTTATTAAGTATTTTTTGCATAATTTTATTTTTATGGAAAATAGTAGACTTGAGGTATAAAGGTACATAGTACCTTTGCACTGCTATAGCACAGGAGTTAGAACCTTTTAAATAATGCAGGTGCTGGGCCAATTGGGTAAGAGTTACTGCATCCCCCACTGACCTGCTTACCTGTAAACATTCTTGTGTGCACCACTGAAGACACAATTGGGTTTTGAGCGTAGGTTCATTGCTTTTAGCATTTCAGCCTTAAATGTAACATAAGACCTTAAATGAGAGCAAGTGCTTACGTATTTGGCAAAATTGCACCACGCTAGCTATCAGTACCAAAGAAAGATCTTTTGAAGTACAGTAAGATACCACAATTTATTCTTACAGTTTTGAAGGAATTCCAATATGATTTTATGTGCCAAAAAAATATGTGCTGTGTGATTAACTTAACCAGCCATTTTTAGTGTGTTGGCTACATCGGGTATGTTGATATTTTGCTCTATATGACTGCTTCTAATAATGTGAAATACATACCAATTGTTTTGAACAAATTCTCTTTCCTTGTATCAGTTTCAGTTGTTCATACAACTTTTAACGGTTTTTGGAGTGTATTCCTGTATTTGTGTCAGGTGATCACAACCACAGGAAACAAAAATTCATTTATTGACTTATAATTGCAAAAGAACATTAATAATACTAGTTTGCAATATGAAAATAAATATTGCACGTATTTCAAACAATATACTAAGGTTAAAATAACATTTAGCTCTGTTCAGAGGTGATTCAGCATTTCCTATTCCCATTAATACTTGAATACATGGAATACCATGTGTGCCATAAACCATAGATATTGATGTTAGTGCTGAAGAGCAGAAAAATGTTCCAAGGCAATAGAAACCTCCAGTGGGACTTCTGTCGATGGTTGTTTGCTTTTGCTGGATTGGAGTCCTTAGTTTGGTGGAGATTAATGTCTGCTAAACTACATCTGTTTGGTCTGTTCAGCTTTCCTTCATATTTCTGGGAGTGCTGCCCTGCTTAGATGGTAAATACTTGATTTTTAATGATTTTAGACAGCCGGTGATAATTCTGCGGTTTGTATTCAGAGCTGGTTTGTGGACATTTTCACTAAGCAGGGCATGCATGTTCTGCAGTTGAGAAGCACAATGAGAGTTGTTCTCTGTGTGATAGCATCAGCACTCCAATTTGACCCAAGTAGTTTCTGAAGTCAACTATTACTTGTGCTTACTTTTGTTCCAAAGGTTTTCATAGCAACTCCTGAAGATTGAACTTCTGTTAAGTTGCACTTTGAGATAAGTTGAGTTGAACACATGAGTCAGATGGTGTCCTCGCCAGTAATTATTAAGTTCCCTACAGTTTTCTTGTTTTTCAGATTAAAGACACAAACAATTGTTGACTATATGTTGACTTTTTTCGTATTTATTGAGGACTAATATGTTATTTAGTTCTTAGAACGGTATTTCCTGGGCTGCAACAGTCAGATCATCAGGGTAACGAAAAGTAATGCACTGTTTCCAAGAATCTTATCAGTGAACACATAAGAGAACATGAGTCAAAACTTTTGCCTGTGAAAGGCCCATCATTTGAGTGCATCAGTTGCTGCTTTTATTATTTAAAAGTATAATCGCTGCGAACTATCAATCATGTGAACCTATTGGCTTATGCTGTGCTATAATCATGTGGTGTGTTGTAAATTTTGTTCAATAATTTCTGGTGGTTTACAGTGGAATTTGCAACTTCAGCTCGAACTGGACTGATTCAGAAATCTTCTCTTGGAAATCATCCTCAATAAATTTGTTTAACTTAAGGTCCTGTCCAGTATAGGAATTTCCTAATTAGAAGCTTGCCTGCTAATGTTATAAGGTTGTGGTTAATTAGGAAAACCTGAATTTTAGTCGATTGGATGTATTTGGACGTCGATTGGAATATTTACCTGAATATAAGTCAATTGGATGTAAGATGGCCCCTAATTTTGAGGAGGCCTCTTGATTTTTTTTAAAAAAGTTAACTTATTCTTCCTAATTAGTCGAAATTGCAAATTGTCTAATTGTCTAGAAAATTGTCTTGTTAATAACAATGTTTACACTTGGTACCGAAGCTGTCAATATTTTCTTATATCTTAAAATCGTCTTGATCATGGTTTTTGTCATACCATTTTTCACATATTATTTTGTCTTTTTGCTCGTTCTCCCAAACTGCTTTGTCCTTTGATTTTTCAGCTCCCCCTGAAAGTTTTGGTGTTGAATTTGCATTCTTCTTTCATCTGTTGGTACCTAAGAGCTTTCCCTTCTGTGCCACCAGATTTTCTTTCTGTTGCAACCTTGTTCATATTTCTTGATTCTGTACGATTTCCTTCATAGAATGTACTTAAAATTTGCATTGTTTAATGTTCGCGTGATAAATTAGTTGTAGTGATCTGTGAACTTGTACAAATCCATTCCTCTGTTCTAAAACGTTGGTATGACTGACAAACTTCCATGTTTCAGAAGATTTCTAAGAAAGTATTTTTTTGTTATTGTGTCTCTGTTGTATGTTATCTGTGTGATTTTTAATTTCCATCCGTTGCAAAATACAGATTTGCACTTGCCAAGCATTGAACTAAGAATTTGTGCCTCGTCAAGCAGCAAATCATGTAGCAAAATATATACAGCAATTTTAAATTATTTTCAGGTTGTATTTCATTCACTACAATAGGCATTATCGCAGAATGGTGACCAAAACGTGCCATGGACGGGGTGTCATCCGGACAGCCAATTAAATGCCTATTCATAAATATTCATTTGTTTCAAATGCTGCACAAAGTTAACTTCTGAGACTAGCAAAACAAAAATACGGCCAAAATTTTATGCCTGAGAGTAAAACATTTCTTCTAGAAACAGATTTTTAAAAATATTTTTATCATCTACTAGTTATAGGAATTTCAAAGAATCCAAACAGTTGAATCTATTTAATGCATTGTTAAGTATTTTGCAATGTTAACAACAATAATGTATATCAGTGATATCTACTCAGCTCTTCTTTGTGTCTTGTTCAATATCCCCTAAACATTTACACCACACTACCTCAAATTCATTTCCTTTGTTTTTGAGAAGTTCTTCTGTTTTTTTTTTCTTTTTTTTCTTTTTTTTTTTTTTTTTTTTTTTTTTTTTTTTTTTTTTTTTTCTTTTCCTTTCCACTGCAATACTTTACATCAAAATTGGAAAGCCTAGATTCAAAAAACCAGTCTCATGAAACTTGGTTTCATCACAAGTCCTGAGTTGTCAAGAATAGTAAAAAATAAATTTGTTAAATCATCTCCGTGCTCCTGTATTCTCAACAAGTCATAAATTATAATTTCATCTTGTAGGGCACATGTTGTAGGAAAATCTTCTCTTCTCTTCTGGATTGAGTGCTTCTATGAGTTCTTTGGAATTAGAAAATTATGAGGGAATGCTTCAAAGAGTCATGAGAAAATATTACTCTTTGATACTTGACACTAACTGGGAGATCACTAAATGAAGTCTTATTAATGCCTTGAGTCTATGTGCAAGACAATGCTCAAATACTGCATCAGGGTATCTGTCTCTTAAATAATTTTTGAAGCCTAATTATTTCACCAGACATTTCTACAGCACCATCGTAACACTGGAGTTAGGAACTACCGTGTATTTATTGAGTGTGCAAAACATGTTCTGCTGAAGCACTGGCTGTGGGATTTGAGCTGATGACAGAAAACTTTAAGAATCATTCAACCATTTCCCCATTTGGAAGTAAATATCATACAACTGTCAGTAATTGAGAATGGGTGGCTTTATCACTAGACTAGTGTCGAATTACAGCACTAAATAGGGAAAGTCATTTCCTTTTTTATTTCATTTAACAGAGTAATGGCTATGCTTTCTATCAATTCATTCTAAATACATTTTGGTAAGTGTAAAAACGATGGCCCTCTGCAAATGAACTTGAAGGGTTTTATCGTACTTTAATGATGATAGGATTTTGATGTAATTCTTTCTGTTAAGACTTTTATTCCTAATAATTATATATTATATAATTAATTTAATAAGAATGTTCCTGACAAAACCATAAAATTACCACATCAATGAGGAATGCAGAACTGTTCTATAATTTTTGACTTGCTGAATTTAAGAGTTTCTTGTTTAAGTTGTTGGTCCAGCAGAAATCTATTCAGACGGTACTAAATGTTGGCCGACAATTTTCAGATCTGATATGATTTTGTGCTGGTTGATGTCGTTCCATGGGTGTCAATAAATTATTCATATCGTTAAATCCAAAACTGATCCAAATACTTTTTTCGTTTGAAGAAATAATACACAACAATATAATTTTCAAAACTTTTTATAACCACATAAAGAGTCCACTGCTTTATACTGTTCCGTGTTAAAATGCCATACACACCTATTTGTTTGGATCTGCATATGTGTCAAATCAGGGATATGTTGTCCTTATGAGCTAATATTCTTTTTGGCTTGAAAACTCTGTGTAGAAAATGAACATCACTTTCATGCTTCTAAAATGCAATCACAGTAGTGGTCTGTCCCCTCCTCACCTCACATACCTGCCATGATTACTACACGTGACGTTGGTTGATGCTTAAAAACTCAGGGAATTAATGTTTCACGAGCATTCCTTTTCCAAAGCAACTGGTAAGGCAAGTAGCTTTAAAATGTACATTCTTAGGAAAAATCCATTTCTTGTTAGAATGACAAACGCCAACTGTGTGTGCACCTAAATGATTTTTCAGAAGTTAAGTTAAACAGTTACTAATGAATCTACAAATATTTGTGATTTATGCCTCTATTTCTGAATAAAATACTTTTCGTAAGGAATGCTTTCAAATTATCATTCCCTGCACATGTAAAGAAGCAGCCCAACCAGTTCTGCAAGCTATCGCAAGAGCAGAAATTATTGCCAGTATTTTCATTAGCTGCTGCCTGAGAGAAACAAATATAAAACAATGATGAACACATTACATGAATTGGCAATGGACACTCTGCTCATTTTAGAGCAAAATATTTATTATATGCGTATTATGTTTTATTTGGAATTCCAAAGTATTACAAAATGACTTCTTATATTGATTGGGCACCCCTGGTTTTCACGGTTTGTGGACTTCACAGGAAGAGTTTTCTGTTGTTTTATTCTCAACTTCTCTCTCTCTCTCTCTCCGCATCCCCTTTTTTTCTTTCTTGCCAAGTAAACCAATATTAACTATAATATTTTAAAAATTCCTCTTGTTTCTGCTGACTTTTGTTTTTCCTCTATTACACTAAATTAGTTAATTTTTTTCTTATGCATTTCTGTTAGCTTGCTACAAAGTCTGAATAGTAAAGTTTTGTAGTAATTTTCACGAAATATTTATCATTTATAACAGTGAGAGGAGGAGCATTTATAAAATAAATTAATTAATATTTAATGCAAATTTTAATTGAACTTTTCTAAATAATTCGTTATACATTTTTAACAAAAAAGCATAATTAGTTCCTGATTTGTGTTGCGAATGATACGATTAGTTTATTTTGCAATATTCTCTTTATCCAAATAATCATTATCAGATTAAATAAGAAATAGGACTATTCCTACAGTATGTGTCGCAAGTCATAATAAAGAACGTAATAATATAAAAAGTCATGTAATTAGAGAATGCACAAATGCTAACTCTGTTCTAATTTTAACTCGAGAATGCTCATATCCAGGCTGTTGTGCTAATGGCATGGTTTGTTCTAACCACACTGACAGGTGGACTTTGCAATGAAACTAAAATACTAAACCAGTTGCAATATTTTGCCAGTGGAAATAAGATTTCATTAAATTAGATTGGGTATTTGGAAGCTGTAGGTCACGTAGAGATATTGGCTAAGTTGGGCACCTCATGGTCTTCCTGTAAGCACGCACAAAGTCCACCTTTCTCTCTCTCTCATATGTGTAATAACTTTTTGTGTGTTATTATATGGTAGATGTGGCATTTTTGTGTGTAGTATCACCTTCTGTGCTCTGTGCAACTTACATTGAGGTAGAGTTTGACAATTGTGAGTCTAGATAGGCTGTAGTGGATTGTTTGCTATTAATTAGGAGACAATTTTTTTAATTGTCTTTGAAATAGCATTTAGCAGATTGTTGAAGATATTTGCAGTACATGTACGAGCAGGAAAAAAAGACAATTTGTTTTGTAATATTTTTCTTTGACAAGTGGGAAAAAAATACATGGATTTGTAAAAATTTATCATGTGAATTATATCAGAATAAAATTGTGTGCCTGCTAATAAAAATCTATTCTTTCTCTGTTCATAAGTTAAATACAAAGTTTTCTTGTTTGTTTTGTTTAGGAGTAGTTGTTCAGGTGGGGATGAACTGAAATTTGTATGTTTTTATCAATTTGTTCAATGTTATGATCAGAAAAATAATTTGTGCAGTTTCAAAATTTTGTATTATTTTAATAAGAAATTGTTGTTAATGTACTATTCACAATAACTTTTACAATGTTCATTCCTTTCATGAAAATTTTTTTTAACACAAGCAATTGTTCCATGTGAAGCATAAGAATTGCAACCTTAAAAAGTAAATTCTTGCATTTGTTGTGGCGTGAAGGAATTATTCCATTTAATTTAAAGAAATAAAGATAAGATTACTATAAAATGGAAAATGTGGAAGAGATCTCTAATTTCATTTGACAATCCTTTTTAGAATTTATAATATGTAGTGTTTGCCTAGGTGCTCATGTTTTTATAACTATATTAAGGATATAGTGTTGTGTTGTGATCTATCTGAAATAGGAAATACAGTGTTTTTTTGTTTGTTTCTTTACAAAGAAAACATTGAACATTCTTTTTCATATTTATATTAGGGAATTGAACTAGGATTGAAAAATGAAGAAGAAACATTCTTAGAAAGACAGGTTTGATAGCTAAATTTGCTGTTAATTGATATTGCCATGCGTTTACATTGAAATGTGACATATGTTCAATAATAAATGCATTCATGATCTTTAACAGATATGCGTTTAGAGAAAAATTCGATTTATAATAATCCGTCTGCTTTTTTCTGTGGACAGTTTGTAAATTTCAACAGAAAGAAGTTTTCAAAGTAACAATTTAACTTTAAATATCATTATTGTTCCATGCTCATGTTACCAAGAGAATGGTCGTTAAATCTAATTTAAGATTGTGTTGTTACCTTTTAAACCTGTTGAATTGAATTGAAATAGTGTTATATTGCATTATTCAGAAATTTTATTACTAGAGAATCTGTGACTCCATGTCTGTTTCTTTTTCCTTTTTCTAAAAAATGATACAATTTTTAATGGATTTTATTACATTTCTTTTGTTTGAAAATCAGCATTTTTATACAAATACTAGAGATTCTCTTTTTGTCCATACCCATAATTATTCCAAAGGAGGGTTTAAAACATTTTCAAATGTTGCCAGAGCTAGAAGCTGGGGATGAGCACAGTGGGTAGAGGAAATATGATGGAAAATGGTGAAAGATACCCCCCC
>BOPP01000258.1:883765-905278 GCA_017312745.1 Gryllus bimaculatus | reverse complement strand
CCCTCTTACCCTTTTGAAGAATGTGGTAAGTTTATATGCTTTCTTATTTTTGTTGTCTGTTTCAAGAAGATGTATAATGCTAATGATTACTGAGAGGCAATTGTAATTCAAGTTAGTGTGAGGCAATCGTCTTAGGTAGCTATGACTGATTAGCACTTTTTTCAATTGGAGAAGTATATTATTTGTTTGTTCAGTTTATTATTTAAATTGAACAGGATGAGGCAGTCTTTATTGTCGCCAGGATTTGCTGTTTTAGTCTAGAAAATATTTGCTCTTACTCTCACTCTGAAAGTAATTTTAATTCTTTCTGCTGACTTGCCTTTAGTTTGATTGTATAAGACATGGGTATTGCAAATAATGTACAGTGTTGAACTATGTACCATTTACATTGCTAAATGTACTTTAAAGGCCTTTTACTCTTTGGTATCCAATAATACCTTAAGATGTTTCAGTCAAACATTTCATTAAATGATAATTGGAATGAACAAATAAAATCAAAATTTTTATTGTTGTTGGCAAATAATACAGAAATGCCAAGTAAAGCTGGATAGTTTTTAAAAATTGAATGTTTAGACAGTTCTTTCGTCATTATGTTTTGATTCCAATTGTATATTATTTTGCTTAATTTGGAAATACCTCTCATTTTCATAAATTTGCCACTGAACGGTACAAAAGACTCGCGAAAAGTCGTTTCTCGCGAATTACTATCTTCATAGTTGTTTTTTGATGAAAACTAGTAGTTACACTGAATTTCATCCAAATCAAATTGGCCAGGGAACATTCAGTCCATTTTTGTATGAAATGACTTACATGAAAGAAAGATTGGTGCAAGTCATATTCTACATAATGAATTGGCATTTGTATAACTATTAAGTTAAACTACTACAGCTTCTGTTTCTATTTAAACACAGCAAACACCTATTGTGCCATTTGAATTTTAGTATCATAGTTGTATATTAATTACAATAGAATTGTTTGATTATTGGTATTCACATGGTTTAATAAAAGGTTGTTTTAGCTTATTTGAAATTCTGTAGTAGTGATTGTAATGCCATTTTAAAATTGATTCTCTTTTCTTCAGGTAATGGTTACCAATGTGACATCCCTTCTAAAAACTGTAAAAGCAGTTGAAGATGAACACACTCGTGGCACGAGAGCTCTTGAAGCCACTGTAGAAGCCATTGCTCAAGAGATGAGAGCTTTACACACTCCAGATGTACCATCCTCAGCAGCTGGGTCAGGTCAACACGGCGCAGCACCTGGAACCTCACCTGAAGACCTTGTACGTTGTACAAAAGCAATTACCGTTGCAACTGCAAAGGCTGTTGCTGCTGGTTCAAGTGGTCGCCAAGAGGATGTTATAGTTGCTGCTAACATGGGACGAAAAGCTATTTCAGACATGCTACATATTTGCAAGGTAATAAGTTCATGGCTGATTTGTAAGGCATTTATTGTTAGGAATCATTAATTTAGTTGTGATTAAATTAATAAAATTGATATATTCAAAAAGAGAATTGAGAAATTCAAGGAAAGGTGATGTACTAAAGAGGCTATGATTCATCACACACATTATTCATACCCTTACTCAACTTTGAAATACTTCACATAATTTTGGTGCCACCTTACTGGATCGTGATTGTTGTGAATAATTGAGATGAGGTAAAATTTAATTGTGAATTTAATACTGTTGTTCTTCATCTATTTGTTTGTCATTAGGGTGCTGCAACTCATGCAGAAAGTGCTGAATTGCGAACACGCACGTTATCTGCTGGACATGAAGTTGCAGCTCAATATCGTGCACTTCTCCAAACTGTCCTTATCACTGTTAGTCATCCTGCTGGAGCAGCAGAAGCTCGTCAAACTCTTGCACCAGCATCACGTCGTATTGCGCAGGCTGTGACTGAATTGGTGGCTGTTGCAGAACTACTTAAAGGTAAACTTTTAATTTATTTTCCTTAGATATTCAGATTTTATTATTATATATAAAATAATTTGAAATTACAAGTAATATCCATAGTTATTAAAATTTGCTAATTTCAATAACACATATATAGTTACATACATTCATACTGAATAAGTCTGATAAGAACACTGAGTACCATGTATAAAACTAATATTTCATTGAAAGGAATAAATTCTTTAACATAAATGTTGTGTCCTAATTCTATGTTGGAACAATCATCTTTGAAGCTGTAAGCAGTCAAATGTAAGGATGTGTGTGTTTGATATTTACTCAAATATCTGAATGTTAACCCTAAATATCAAACCAAAACTGTTTAAAATCATTTCAATGGTGCTGCTGAAGCTGAAACCATGAATTTTTTTTATTAAATGTGAAGTTGTAACTGTAACCTAATGAATCAAGTTTTTGGTTTTTTAAAGATAATTATAAGATTGTGCAAGTGGTTACATTGGGTTCATGTTTTGAGAAATCGCTCACAGTGTAGACAAAATGTCTTAAGCTAAAATGTCTTGAGATTTGGGGTGTTTTTGTGTCTGATGATAGAATATGAATATAAATTTATCTAAATCTGAAACAAGAATTAAATTTTATTAACTGAAATCGAAACCAGAATATTATTTCAAACAGTTTGATACTTTGGCTTTAACTGTAATGAGTACGGTGGTTAAAATGATTGAACTGGTTATAGGCTCAGATTGGGTTGATCCTGATGATCCAACTGTGATTGCTGAAAATGAACTACTTGGAGCTGCTGCCTCCATTGATGCAGCTGCGAAGAAACTAGCTTCATTGCGGCCAAGGCGATCTGTGCAGGTACTTCATTTCATTGTGTTATTGTGATAATAAAAAATCCACATTTGTTGAAATTCTGTTTTTATAGGTAATGAGAAATATATATATTTTATATGCATATGTTGTACCTTATCTGACCATTCAGTAGAAAAATCACAAGTCCTATGCTTAATTAGAACTGCTAAATAAAGTAATCATTTTTGCTTTATTGGATAGATGTCTACCTACATTGATTTGTGTATATTAAAAATATTTCGTGTATTGTATTTTACAAAATGTTACGATTTAATAAGTGCATTAAAGTAAACTTCAGTTTCTATAACAATATGAAAATAATCATTTTAGAAAACAATAAAATAATAATTTAACAATAGCAGTAAACTAATTTTGTGTTAGTAGTTTTTTTATCAAATTGTTACGTATTATGCAATAAAGTTTGGGTTCATATTTTGTAATTTTGGAAATGAGTACACAAGGAACCTTTCAGATATTGAAGAAAATTGTACTCTTGCTGTCAGAAAGTTCTTGACCCAAGGAGGAATTTAGGACATAATCTTTGTTCATAGGTACCTAGGTAATCTCTGTAATTTTTGAAAACTCCATTGTGGTGTTTGTTTTCATGACGTATTTAATGAGAAACAAAATATTTTATTTCTATAGACTTGCTGCAGAGACTTTAGTAGAATATTTTAAGGAAATTATATGCCTTTTCCTTTTAGTTTATTGTGTGTAATAAATAGGTTTGGAACGTTCTGTATCAAGCAGAAATGATGGACATCTGCAGAAATTGCTTCTGTCTGTGAGATATGTTTGATATTCTTGGTTGTGCCATTAATGCTTCACCCAGGAATCAAACATATTATTACAGCCAGTAGTTAATCATCGCTTGCTGCAGGGGATGGACTCATCGCATTCATGTATGCTTGTATTGGTACCTAGTGTATTGATGTCATAGCATGTAATGTAGCTGAAGAATTACATTTTATATCTTATTTATATTAAAATAGAATATTAAATAATTTTCAAACATTATTTGTTTGTTTTTATAAACATTGAGTTTTATTAAAAAGTATGTGCAGGTCTAATGTTCAAGTACTAATTAACCAGAAATTAGTTCAAGTTAAGTTTTTAATTGTTTCAGGAGGCTGATGAAAGCTTGAATTTTGATGAAATGATTTTGGAGGCAGCCAAATCCATTGCAGCTGCCAACTCTGCCTTGGTGAAAGCAGCCTCTGCTGCTCAGCGTGAACTCATAGACTCAGGCAAAGTATGTTGTTTGAGATATTGCAAGAAGCAAGTTTATCAATATTCTCTTGTTTTAGGTGCATTATTTTCCTTGTTATGTTATTTGATATTTCTTATTAATAAATTTGTGATGAAGCGACTTAGTTTTTGTGTGAAAAGCAAAGTTTTAGAGTATTGAAAGTTCTTCAGAATTTAATAAGTTCTTCCAAATATTAAGTTGGGTCTGTTAGTATTAATTTTTAGTGTTTTATATTGATTCATTTCTGCAGATGACGAGCTCATATCATTCACCATGTAATACATAATTTGTGGTGTGTTTAACAGTTTATATATTCAAGTCCCCCATAATAACCATGAAGTTCAAAATTACTATAATTGCCATTCTGAACTTGCCGACCATATCAAGTTGTTTAGGCAAGTCAAATAACTTAATGGTTTGATTGCTGACAAATCATAGCTTTAAAGTTTGGAAAAGGAGTTCAATAAAATATAATAGGATATAGGACTTCGAGTGGAGTTTTGAAATTTTCACTTCAGAAGTGCCTTAGTAGCACCCATTGTTATGAAAGAAATATCAGTTAACAATTAGAGCCTATCGGTTTCAGAAGCAATCCACTTATTGAAATTGACATTTTAAAGAAAAGTATTAAAAATTCAACCAAGAATTATAAGCATTGTTTCCATCATCAGGTTAGTCGCCGTCCACTACACTCTTCAGATGATGGCCAGTGGTCTGAAGGCCTTATATCCGCTGCGCGACTGGTGGCTGCTGCAACACATTCCCTAGTGGAAGCTGCAAACGCATTAGTTCAAGGTGCTGCAGGCGAGGAGAAGCTTGTCAGTTCAGCAAAGCAAGTTGCCTCCTCCACAGCACAGTTGTTGGTGGCTTGCAAGGTTAAAGCTGATCCCGATGCCGAGTCAACTAAGCGATTGCAAGCTGCTGGCAATGCTGTGAAGCGTGCTACAGACAATCTGGTTCGAGCTGCCCAACAAGCAATTCAGCAGGTAAGAAGTGTTTACAAATTGTTGAATCCATTTTGTGTTGAAACTGAAGAGATTAGCATAGGATATTGGAATTATTCCTGCTGTCAGAAACTAGAAA
The DNA here is from genome assembly GCA_017312745.1 of Gryllus bimaculatus. Taxonomy (NCBI): domain Eukaryota; kingdom Metazoa; phylum Arthropoda; class Insecta; order Orthoptera; family Gryllidae; genus Gryllus; species Gryllus bimaculatus. The sequence continues at coordinate 900,176 of BOPP01000258.1, read as the reverse complement.
AACATGTTGTTTTTTTTCAAATATAAATTAGCAGAAGTATTCTTACAATACACTGAATATCCTAAAATATAATTTTAATATTTAGTGTTGAATTTTTTTACCAATAACTATTTTACCTACTAGTATTTTGAACACTTCAGGCTGCTACATTGATGCTTTCATTTCTTTTGCCAGGATGATAAAAATTATCTGGTTTTGAACTGTCGCATGGTAGGAGGAATTGCACAGGAAATAAATGCCCGTTCTGAAGTACTTAGAATTGAGAAACAGTTAGAAGAAGCGAGATCAAGACTCACTGCAATTCGGCAAGCCAAGTATCGAAAGAAGGGGGGCACTGGTGGTGAAACATCACCATCTGATGGAGATACTGATGGCTATGGAAGTGGATATGAATCCTTTACCACAAGGTTTGTGACTTCTAAATATTATTGTAGTGTACTAAAACTTGTATGTAAATTTGGCTCAATGAATCAAATGATTTTAAAATATATCATGCAGCACAGTTTCAGTGAATTAATCAATATTTTACCAGGCATATACGGTAATCTCTGATAAAATATGATAAAATAATTTTCATTTTATTTCAAATTACATTGGAAGAAGAAAGAATAAAATAAGTATAAGAAAATAAAATAAAATATTAGTATTTAATATACCTCTGTAGCCTTTCTAATAAATTGATGTAAATTGAATATACCATATTTACTCCTGTGGAAGTTATTCCCTGTATAAATTTGTATAAGAACAGTATACATTGTTGCCAATAACGGCAGCTAACCCATTGTTTCAACTATTCTTTCTTTGTTGTATAGTCAAGTTTGTGGCAACGTTGTTACTTGTAACATTCTTTGGCATTTTCATTTCATTCGTAGGTGTGTCAGTAGTATTATTTTATATCAGTGGAAAGTATGTTTTGCATTTGTGTTGACCAATTATTTTGCACTTGCTCATGAATTTACTTTCTTGCCTACTCTGTATTTACCTTGTAAAGAGAAAGTACTGCCATGCAAACTGATGAATTTTTGACGAAAAACTCCCTATTGTGGGTCCCTGATACCAAAAATGTGGATAATTCTTGGTCATACATGTAGTAAATTATATTTTCTTAATACATAATGTAGTCAGAATGCACGTTTTGTGAGTTCTTGATACATAAAAAAGGTTTTGTGGCAACAGTCATATAGTTCACAGGATTTTGTTCAAAATTGATATTCCCCAATTGATCTGACCAAACTAGAAACCCCTGCTAATTTGAAATGGATGTTTTGATTTTGGGGGGTACTTTTCAAGAAGTGTCAAATACATTGTCAAAATTTTTTTTCTTTCAATTTTTGTTCTTGGATGGAGTTACATGTACTTACAAAAATGGCGTGGGTCTCGTTTTCATTAAACTCTAAATTTTTGAAAGCTGTAAATGTTTAAAGTTTTTTCAGCATCTTCCTATAACTGCAATATTGAAGATTGATAGTTTTATAAGGTCATGTACAATTTTCTAAAATGTGAGTAGGCAAGTTTGCAAACACGATTTCCTCAAAAACTGCTCCAAATAGGTCTTGGATAGAACAAAGTACCCTTATAAACATGGCAGAGGCCTCTTTTTTGTTTATTATATCTATATTGTTTGTATGAATTGTGTGTATATATATAAATCACAGGCAAACCTATCTGTGTATCTGCTTCCATTGTGTACTCTTGCTTTAAAACACACATTTTTTCTTTTTAATTCAAGACATTTTTTGGATAGGAGGAAGAAAAATTTGAAAGTGCTGAAGAGTAGAAAAGAACGTTTTTATTTGAAAATGTATATTTTAAACCATTGTGTAGGCTGGAGGAAAGATTTGTTTCTGTCATTCTGTTACCAAATAATCCAATTTCATATTAACTCATCCTTATTATTATTATTGATAATTGCAGTTTTGATCTTAACATTAAAAATTAGAAGATAGAATTATAGAGCGATGATTAAGTTATCTAATTTCTTTTCTATCTTCCAGGGAAACTAGTGTTAAGTTTCTACTTACAATGCTAAAATATTTTTCTTGTATGTTTTTATAGTTTGCAACGAATGCCCTTTCATAAAAGAATATTTTACACTAATACTGTTATTTTCCTTATAAATACGATCAGATGGATAAAATTCTTTTCTTTTTTTTTATGATTCTTTTCACTGTCTCACACTTCATAAGAAGAGAAAGTATTGTAATTTTACCCTGGAGAACGGTGAATTTTCAGCATATAAACTGTTTATTGTCAGGCCCTACTAACAAAAAAATTGGATAAATCTTGTTAAACAAACATATGCACACACGCACACACATGCACACATGTCTGACTGTGGTCAATGCGAGCGCCTAAGCCATGCAGTTGATTTTCTCCAAAATTATCTTCTGTGATAAATCTGAATGAATCGGAGGCTTTGGGAGTTGGAAATGGGTCTTTTAATTTTTGAGGGTTCTTTACATAAGTCGGTACATTTTCAAAATTTTCTCAAAAATTGCACCAATGTTTTGATTAAACTTTGTCTTCAGATGGTATAAAAGACACTGGTGAGAGAAAAGTACAGGTATGATTTTCATTGAAATAACTGATTTTTTGAAAATTGCAAAAGTTCAATTTTTTTATGAAATCTGTTCTTTAATAATAGATCGTGAAATAAAGTCATATGCAATTTTTCGAAAATACGAGAAGATTTCAATTTTGCATGAAATATAGTCGTTATTAAATTGTTTTAAACAGTTTTTTTCTTTAAAAGGCCCCAAATTTTTCTTTAGATTCTCTCTTTGTATATGTTAAAGGATGGTTAAAAAGTTGGGGCTAGTCTCAGTTCCTGCGAACTCTGTATTTTCGAAAATGCAAAATATTAACATTTAAAAATTACAAAATTGAAGATAGTGATTTTTGCCTTAAACAAAATCTGTTCTAAAAATCAGCTCTTTGAAAAAGTCATGTACAGTTTTTTTAAAAAACCAAGTAATTTTTACATAATTTGCGGTTGAAATTAATACAATTTTTAAAAAAACAGTGTAAAATTTCAGTACTGAAGATAGAGATTTTTGTCTTAAAATCTGTTCAGAAAAGTTGGATCTTTAAAAAAAAATCATGTACCATTTTTTAAGAAAACTAGTATTGTCACATAATTTCTGCATGAAGTTAATGCAATTAATTTTAAAAATTCTCAAAAACTGCTTAAATATATAATAGACAAAAAATATTTCTTCGGAATGAGCAAACCAAACATAAAAAAATATGTAGTGTTGTTTTGATTGAAATATCAAAATTTTTGAAAAGGCAAAATTTGAATGATTGTAAGAAGTATGTGCTGGTGAAGGACCAGTAGTTAATTTTGCATAATTTTAATCCCTTAGTGATGTGAGCCTTCCTGGCTATGTTTCTATGTCTACTTTCAGATGTTCTTCGGGATTAGCAATCCATTCATCCTATCATCTCAATAAATTTATCCACAGCTACATTTATTTCATGTCATAAAATGAACTCCAATGAACCATTCAATTTTTTCTCTGAAGTACTTTTATAATTTACACTTGTTGTAAAAGATTGCCCTGAGATTTTAATTTTTTTTTGTTGACAAAAACCAGATGTATAGTTGCTTTACGTTCAGTTAAATCAAAATTACTCACCAGGGGTATTATATCCTTATAAAATTAATCAATGAATGGTCAATACAGGATTCAAAATTTTCTATTACTGTAGTGAGGCTATTAACGTTAGATGTATATCCATTCCAAGCAAAGTATTCAAATATTAAAAATTATATTTTTGTTGAACACCAAATTTTTGAAAATTGTAAAAGTTATTTTTCTTGTTTTCCGACAACTACAATATTGATGATAGATATATTTTTTACTTTCTCAACCTTACAAAGGTACTTTGTAATTTGAGAAAGTTACGTAATCGTACACTGAAAGAATGCAAATTTTTGACAGAAAAACTCTTATTGTTCATGATAATGAAAAAGTGGATAAATCCTATTGCTAAATATGGAAAAAAAAGTCCTTTAACACATGGTGTAGCCAGAATCCAAGGTTTGTAGGTCCTTGATACCAAAAAATGTATTGTCAGCAAAACTCCTTCCGTTCGTGGTCTACACAAGCACTTAATTGTTCAGCTGATTTTCTTGAAAATTGAAATTTCGTGATTGATCTGAATGAACTCAAGGCTTTGGGAGTTTCAACTGGATAATTTGAGTTTTGAGAGTACTTTACATGAAGCCTCAAACCATTTTCAAAATTTTCTCAAAAATGGGACCAAATTTTGCATTAATTTTTTGTCCTTGAACAGTGTGAGGGATGCGTAAGAGAATAATGCAGGTCCCACATGTTTTGAAAATTGTAAAAGTGCAATTTGTGTTGGATGTCTTCCTACAAATTTAATATTGAAGATGATTTTTTTCTTTAATGAAATTTGTTCCTTAAAGACAAATCTTTAAATAAGTTAATGTGCAATTTTCAAAAACATGAGTAATTTTTGTATAATTTGGCACAAAATATAGATTTTTTTTCTCTCAGAACTACTTCAAATTTTTTTCTTTAAATTTTATCCATGCATAGAAGAAGAGATGCTTAAAAGCAGGTTTCATTTTCGTTGAACTTTCTAAATTTTTCAAAATTGCAAATTTGGAAATTATGCAAGAAAGTAGTGAAGATATTCATAAGAAACTAGTGTGCTGCTATAGCTACATTAGTTTTTTATGAAATCATTTCTTCAAAGGAAATCTTTAATTTTTTTTTCTTGTTTTGTAATGTGAGTTGTGTTCATGTAATTTTTAATGTCGCTTAAAACTATTAAAGAGCGATTTGAAACATTTACACCTAAGAAATTAGTAATATAGAAGTACATTATAAAATTTATGTTTTCTCAGATCACACAACAAAAGAAAAGTTGTATATGTTTTCTGAAAAATATGAATTATTTTACCTCTTCCATTACCTATGGCTTCCAATCCACAATCTCAAACTCACTAATATGATGTAATATGCAACAATCACAAGTACAGCCAACAGTTGCCAAGGAGCACTTACATTATGCCGTGCACAACATGTAGCTCCTGTTTGAATTGAATTAATGCCTTATTTTACGTTGTGAGACTCAGGCCATGAGGCCTGCTCTTCCATCTGACCACGCAAATTTTGCTGCACTCCTTTCACCAACTAGCAGAGAAAGGAGTTATTTCTTGGGCATGAAACAGGTGATTTCAATTTAGCTCAGAGGCGTCATTTAGGCTTGAGGATCTTTTACATGCAAGTAAATCTACTAACATGAGACAGCCGGCTTTACTTCCCGTACGAAGGATTTTTTCGCCCTTAAAAATCCACGGCTTCGATCGGGTGTGAACCCGCCAACTTGGGTACAACAATCCGGTATGATAACTGTTACACCATCGCTGCGCGTGCCTGTTTGCACCACTGAGAGCAGTTACATAGAAGACCTCGTCTATGCAATGGGATGCTTACAACCTATTTCTACGGAAAAGTCAATTTCAAGTGTTTCATCACTTACATGTTATGGAAATCATGCCTCATTAATGAAGAAAAATTCTTTATGTTGGCATAATATTGACCTTTATTGCTGTGGATATATGACATCCATACAACTAATCTCAGTTCTAATGTCACATGTTTTGAAAACTATTTTGACTTTTTATACCTCTACGCCTATCATTTTGTTATAAGTGTGTTATTTCTCTACAATTTTTCTTTCTCTCTTCAACATACATTTGTTTGAGATAGCTGTTGATGCTGCAGGTCTATACTTTTGCTTTGAATCTTATTCTACCCCAGCAGTGAAGAAATATTCAATATTTAAATTTCTACAGAAATTTGTCCTTCTCTTATGTCATTTTCTGGTTGTGACACAAAAAGACACTATGCTGTAAAATACTATCCTAAAGTCTGGGGCTCCTTCCCAAGGAACTCAATTTTCTTTGAAATTCTTATTTTGAATACACTTCAAATATATTCACACAACTGTGGTCATGCTTGTTTCTTGGTGTTGTACATACATTTCATCAATACACTTACCATATCTCTTACCCTATAAAATATACAGTACATCTATTACCATATGCATTGCCTCAGTAAAAGTCTCTCCGCAGTCTCACCTTGCTGGTGAGAGTGCTAGCAACAGAAATTATGTTGGTAGCACGAGTTGCAGCTTGCAACAAAAGAAAACATAAATTGCATATTCACCACAATTATAATAGATTTTTGAAGTGTTGTCCCCTTCACTTGTTTTCAAGTTATCTGGTTGCTAATAAAATAAATTTATAATTAGAGACCCTGATTCGGCACAGGAGACTTTCCTATTAATGTCCAGGCTGTGTGAACAGCAGACCTAAGAATAATATTTCTCAATTGCTCCACCATGCGTGATTTTCTTAAGTATTAAAGCTCTGGGAAACTTTTTCCCAGCACTCGTTTTTTTTCTGGTTGGTGTGTCTATTTTCAATTTGATTCGCATGCATATATTGTATAATATCTAAAAGAAATAATTTTTTCTTTGTGATAAGATTTTCTCTCTCTCTCTCTCTCTCTCTCTCTTTTTTTTTGTTTTTGTATAATTACGAAGTCACATTACCTAACTACACAGTACACAGGATAGAAGACACTTGGATCTCCATGGATGAAGGCGTTTAAAGGAAGATTGCAGTAAAAGACAGTCATATGGAAGGAGTAGGAGGCTTCGGACTTCATCAACGAACTTCTACGAACCTTAAAAACTATTGTCCATTTCTTTTGTTCCTTTTTAAAGAAGAACTAGTAAACTGGTCGTTAAGTATCACTCTTGCAATGACCTACTCGTTAAAGGACCAAGGAATTTTAAAGAACTGTTTGCTAATGACGAAATAAAATGTTACAGAACACTTTTCTCGCAACCCACCCTAAGTAATTTTGTCGAAAATAAAATTGTTTTTATCAAGTAGGTATATCTTTGAAGAGAGAGAAAAAGAAGTTCAAAATGTTGCTTTTGTAATTTTGCTGTAACAATCTTTTATAATTCAAATTGTGCATTGACACCAATAAATGTTTGCATGTTAAATAGGTTTTATATTAAGAATTATTGTAATTCACAATTGCTGTTTGAAACAAACCAATTTACAGTTTCAACTTCAATTTTTAATCGTATTTGGTAGTTTGCTAGTATGCAAATTAATGCCTATAAAAAATTTCCCATGTAAATTTCTGTGTTTGTATCCTTGTCATGTTTTACTAGATCATTAATAAATATCTTCTTTGAATTCTCAAATCCCTTAGTTGAATAAGTTTGGTCGCCTCTTATCGAAAATATCAGGAAGCACAAAATGATTTTCAGACCTGCAATTGCTTTATAATTTATGCTATATAGTTTGTACATATAACTTCTGCTATTATTTCATGCTAAACTTTGCAGATTGCTTGGGCCTTATTCATGCTTTTGCATTCTCAGGTATGAAACACGATCTTATGACCAGAGCACTCCTATACATATGCAACAACAGCTTCAGCAGCAACAAGATCATCAGCAGTCTACCAATACAACAATAACCACGTCTCTGAATGGTGTTTCGTCTGGACCTGTGAGCTCGCCAGAGAAATTGTATTCTAGCCTCAGCAAGGTTGAACAGGCATACTCAAGTATCCGAGGTTTATTGGATGAAGCCGATGCTCGCAGGTGAGAGCCTTGAGAGCTCTGTTATTTCTACTGTATTACAGTTGGAACTCTTTAATTCAAACATTATCTCCTCTGAAATTTCTGATTATTTTCTTTCCTTTGAGAAAATCTCTGCAAGTTAAGAAATATTACAAAATTAGTTCAAATTTTTTGAATTGATGTCAAGTGATGTCTAATCTTTTTTCTCAAAGGAATGGAATCTTTGTAGCCAAAAAAATATTCAACCCATAGATGCAGTTGTGGGGTGCCATTTGTTTTATATCTTCATAACTACTTGAATTGTAAGCATCTTTTTTTCTCTTTAGGTCGTGTTTTATCTATTCTCTAGTTTCTCCTTTTGTTCTGCTGTGACAAATTTAGATACTTGAGATCTATTGCAGTCTTGTGGATTTCTGCCCAAATACTTTACCTCCTAATTTTTCTCCAAATTGTTCATCCATTGATTATGTTGTATTTTGAGTAAATTAGATGTACTAGTAGTCCCCTTTTGAATAATTCACTTAAAAGTTCAATATGGGTAATTATAATATAATGGAGCAATTAATTTCCTCCCTACAATGATGAAAATGGAACAGGTCTATGCGGAGCCATAGGAGCCTTAAGATGAAGATGATATTGATAAAATCCACGATGATGACTTTGAGGAACAAAAAAATTGTGAGAGCTCAGGCAATAGTTTTAATGTTCTCATCAAACATACAATTTACTAGTCAATTAAACAATTTGCTATTTTATGGTGACTAAATAGTAAGAGTTAGTTTAAATTTTAAAAACTCTCAGGAAGCGTCTTCATATCTAGAGTGTTGTCTGATATTCAGAGTTGACTTATATTTAGGAAAAACTTACAAATACGGAAATACATATTATTTTCTGAAATTGTTGATTCATTTAGGGGTAACCCGTAGCAAATGACAGATGAAATCAAACTCTCATATTAATAGTACATTTATTTTTTTTAACTCTAAATTTAAGTTAATTTCATTTCAAAATTTCCTTTGTTATTAACAATAAGTTTGCAAACTATGGTCTTCATGGGGACAACGAAGCAATTTTAGGGACACCCTTAAGGGGTCACTATGTGAAGTTGTGGTCTATTTGAGATGGTTTCTATGTCTCATTCAGGAATTTAATTCCTATGTTTATTCAAGAATTTTGTTCCTACATTATTTGTTATATTCATTCCAACCCACTACATACTAGGATTCCAACAGTGTGTGTGTGTCAAGGATTAGTTCAACTATGTTCACAGAAATCACGTGTACATTCATGTAGGCCACCTATTCGTTCTTATTCCATTTCTCAACCATAAGAGCAGGGAACTCAGTCTGATCGGTTCAGGGTTGTCCTCCCATGTCTCTCATATTTTTGTTATATCCTTTCATCATTTATTTGTTTTTACAAAATAATTTTTTTTTTTACAAAATAACTGGGTCTTCAATTTAACTTGCAACTCATGTCTGGGGGTCACCTCTTCTTGTTTTGGCAATTTTGCATGTCTGCCTCCTTTCAAGACAACCTTGCTGGCATTTCATGACAGCAGAGAAAGTGAGTATCTAGTTATAAGCGGCAGAAACTTTCCGATTTCTGTGTTTGTCCCATTCAAGAGTGTAGGTGGCCAGATATGCGGCTCACACACTGGAATCTCTCTGTGCTGGGCAGGGTAGGTGAGGTGGGCAGAGACTTGAGAAAGCAAACAAAACGTCTCTTTAGGTGATTCTGTCCAGTCTGCTCAAGAAACAAAACTGTACTACTGAAGATGTGGAGGAAAGTTATGACTGATTTATCAATTTATTAACAGCACAGTGAATATTATTTTATAAAAGCTGGGTCGGAGAGAAGTCAGAAAAAATCTCATGAAATATTACCACCAAACTCTTCATTATTATTATTATTATTATTAATAATAATAATAATAATAATATATTGTTATTGTTATTATTATTATTATGGAACCTGCAAATTAAATAATAAATTTTTAATTAAATTAATAATTAATTAAATAAATTAGTAGTACATTAATAATTTATTTTTTTTTAAATAAATAAAATATTGTAATAAATAAACTGACCTTAGAGTAAATGCTGAAAGTGACTACCATTTGCCAAGAGAGAGACGTTAACTCTTCAGTGTAGTGGCTACAACACGTTGAAGGGTAAAAAGAATAAAATAAGTGCTTTATCTTTCTTCCAACTAAAATTGGCCACATTCTCCCAGCCATTTGTAGGCAGATGGCTGGGAGTCGCTTAAAGTGAAATGGGTGCTGATGGTATTTCACATGTTGCCAAATTGCCAAAACAAGAGGTGGAGTTCCCAGACGTGTTGCAAAGCTAAAGATCCTGTATATTCTTTGTAAATAAATCTGTACTTTTGTTTTATTTTACATGTTGATAGTGAAATTGATTAATTGAATTTGACAGTGTGTTTACAATTTAGCTCCTGTAGGCTATCAGTAATCAATAGAGCCTGGAAGTTTGGCAAAATGCCTCTTCGTTATTGTTAATATTTAATGACTTTTGGCAAAAGGTATCACTTAATTGTGCTTCTGGAGATGTTTTAGTATATTTTAATTTTGACTATTTTAGCTTCTGATGCTTATTTTTGCCATATTGTCTTATTTTTGGCCTTTTCTGCCTTTTACGTCACTATTTTGCTTTTTTTTTCTCCTGGCACCGATCTTGATCAAGCAAACCTGGACAACATAAAGGCATGGTTGTGTTTTGTCTCTCTGTGGAAGCAGAGGCTGTGTTAAAAATTTAAATGAAAAAGGGATGATATCAGTCAAGATTTCTGATTTTAGCATTTCATGATGACAGACTTAGCTGTTGAGCAATCCCGTCCTACTTTTGAGAATGGCCTCCGATCCCTTCTGAGGACAGCTCTCTGTGTATGATATACCATTCTCAGTGCTGGTGATTACACAAGTGCGAGGAATGAAGTATATAATACCATTTTCAGTGATACCATTTCAAGATTCAGAAGGGAGTCCGCAATAATGTTTTGAATAGTACACAGCGAATAAAACAAATTCGTAGCCATAATACTATATTGTCATGTGGAATCGAAATTACCAAGAAAATATCATTTCCGTACACTTTAGGTGCTAATGTAAATTGTAGAGCTTGAATAAAAATGTGAATAATTATTATTGATTTTTTACAATCATTCCTTTTAAAGATGTTTTTTCATTGTTTATATGCCTTTCTGCGCCCCTACTTAAGCTAGAATAAATGCCTAAGCTTCCGGGTTCTGGTAAACAGTAATGTACATCCATTGTGCAGGTCATGAACAGGGATTTAATCCTTCTGCTTCCACAGTTCTTGAGTTCTGAAGCATGTAACTCCCGCCCATTTTAACTCATTGCTCGGACTCTGATACTGAATTGCAAGCCATAAAAACTACTAAATTGTATCACCAGATGTTGTACCAGTAGCAATTTGTAGCTACTTAGTTGGTTTTTAATAATTTTTTCTTGCTTACGAAAATATTATGAGAAATATTTTTTGGCAGCATTTTAGATTTAGACAGTGATTTACATATTTTTATTTGTTTTACATTGCTTAAACAATTATTATTACTACTACATAATCTTAACATTATTACATAAAATAAACATTATTTCTCAATCTTTAGAGGCAGTTGGAAATGTACAGACCATTCATTGTACACATGCTACGATCTTCATTCGCGTGAATATATTTAATGCGTAATATGCTTTGACTTCTAAGAATGTATGCAATTTATTTTAAAGACTTGTACGTTATTCTTAAAAAAAATTGTTGTTTTGTTATTGGTTTACTGTTTACAATTTAATTATTCAGATACTTTACATTACTGGTACAATAAAATATATACATCCATATACAACAATACAAATACAATGGTTGACTAGCCTAATTTTTGCATATTTAGTGTGTTTCTCAAATATAATGGCATTATAAGTTGTTGACCTGTATTTTTGTTTATATCGTAAGTTATGGTTATTCACTTCTTCATTTTTGTTTGTATATAGACTATTGTGGGTTTCAAGTGATAACTTTATGGTTCAGAACATGTATGAATATGAGAAAGATAGAATTTTTAATTCTTGGAAAAAGAAGCAAGTTCATGAAATATTCCAAATGTATCTTATCTGGGTATATGTTGAGTATTTATACCAAGTATATTAGAAAGAATTAAAGTCATTGCAGGAATTATCAGTAGAAATAGAATATATTTTACAAATGGCTTTATTTTATTATTTTACTAAGATGATTTTACTATTTGTGTGTATGTGAAAGGAATGCTCTACAAATTGTATTTTAAAAATTTGGTCAAATCTTTCTATTTCAGAGAGGATGGTAGAAGTGATTCAACAATTCTCCGACGTAGTAATGGAGTATCTGATGGCTTTGCTGGTGAAACTATTGCTACACGAACATATGCAACTTCCATGCCTGCCTCAATTCGACAGTCATCTGATGCGTCACAGACATTCACCACAAACAGCTTTGAATCCAGTGTCAACAACTATATGTCTCAATCAGACCAAGGAGACATGACCTCCTCTTTGGAACAGCGAATGCTGAAGCAGTCAATGACACAGCGAATGACAGAGAAACGTGTTGTGACTATGACAACACAACTTCAGTCTTTTAAAATTGATGAAAAGTAATAGACTTATGACTTTATGCATTTCACTTTCCTTGTACGTGGAACACATACTGAATGATGACTGTTAGTATGTCATAGCGTTTCTGGGGTGGAGAGAACGAGAGGGTTGTTTCTGGTAAAAATTAAGAATGCAGATGCCAATATAACCATTGAGTCCTGTGACACTAGGCCTTATATTTGTAGTTTTAATTAAGTGTTACACTCAATGGGATTATTAATGAGTGGTCGACATAGAGTGGAATGTTCCTTGTTTAAGGGCAAAAGTCTTTAAGAAGCAAAAGGAAGTGAAACAGATGGACCATTATAATTAAAATACTAAGAACAAGTGCTATTGGTACATAATTGCCTTTCTGTTTCCTATGTAGACTAGTTGAACTTGTATTTTTGGATAGGATAAAAAAGAAATTTTCACCAGTTTGTGGTGGTTGTTGTGTTTTATCCAAAGAAAGTTGTTTTATAAAATTATGTTCCTCTTTAGTCAGTGGTTTGGTTGCATTTCTTTTAGTGTTGTAAGAAAAAAAAATCGGTACAGAGATTTTATATGAAAACTATGTGCATTCTCATAAAAAAAACACTGTTTTCTAGTCTGATTTTTGTAAGCACTTAGAGGAAAAATATGTTTTACATATGCAATAGATACAAGTTTATAGGACTCCAAAAGCCAGAGATATGTGACTTTTCTACACTTTTTGTCGCTCCACTCATTCTAATCAACTAACAGTTCAAATCCTTTGAACATACAAAATTTTTCTCTGGTGTTTGTACCTTAGAGAGTTACAAGAGTATTTGCAGTCTTGCCTACAATTATTTTATTGTATTAAAAAGCCTGACAGGTACTATAGAAAAGTAGTTCCTGTGGTACAAATATAACTTGTAACATTATTACCTAAAATATATTTGTTGCTAGCCTAGTCGCAAAGAGAGGAGAAAGATGGCACTAGATTTCCATGAGCAAAACAGGGTAATATATGTCTTTGGTTCAATGATGTATGCATTGTCAGTTCACAACCCTCTCACAGTTCATATGGTTTGATGTAATTGTAATGTAAACGTGGCAAACATGTGGTGCTATGAGATTGTATGTTTTAAAACAGATTTTTATTGTTTTTAAAAACTAAATCTTATATATATATATATATGTATACACATAATGTAAACTTAGTATTATTCTAATCATTGTTATATGCTTTATAGTTTGTAAAAAAGAAAGAAAGGGAGGGAGAGAGAGAGACCAGACATGCAAGAATGAAATTTATAAGTGCCATATTGTAATATACTGTTTTCTCTGGTAGTAAATGTCTCTGAGGCATACTGTCTGCTGAGAGATGATACTCCAGGTCACTATGAATACTAATTTTTTATTTGAGTGAAAGTAAATATATTCATGTTGTTTTATTGATTGTTTTTTTTATTATTTTTTTTATTTTTAAATTCAAGAATCAAAGTTTCTGTCGTATCTTGTAACTTCAGAGTAGTCAATGAAGTTACTTGAAAACAATGCTGAGGAAAGATGAAAGAGAATTTTTAATAGCTTCCAAGGTTTCTTGTCAAAATATTTATAAAATTTTATCCGACCACAAACTTTCTGAAATGAATCTCATAAATATGAATCTCCTAAAGTTTTAATTTCATATGATTTTTAAAGTTGCATTTGTTGTTAAGTGTTTGGTAATTAGCAGCGACATGCCATGCCTTTGTAATACCGTTTACTTAACATGTTAGGAGGACATTCATTTACTTTTTATCCCTAGACAAGAAAAGTATTATCATGTAACTACCTAATTTTGCCCTCAATATATTTTGAGAAACTTGCTAGTATAATATTGTGAAATAAATTGCTGAGGAGATTCAAACCAGGTACCTAAGTTATGGTAATCCCTCATAAATTTAACACTATTAAGGAAGCATGCATGAACATATTTTCATTTTTAAATAATTATTTTTATATCAGTCTTAACAGGTGTAAGGATTGTTTATTTGAGAGGATTTTGGTCCAATTTACAGTAGATAACATCCTTGTGAAATGCACAGAAGAAATATCCTTTGTTTAATTTCAGGCCATAATGCTTCCAGGTTTTAGATGTAGGAAGTCCTGTTGTTGATAAGCATTTGTATTTGATGATACCTATGACTGAAAGAAGCCAGTTTAGAAAGGATTGTGTGTACTGGTCTCACTGATTAATTGACTTAATCTAGTAACTGTAATATTTTAATCCACTAAAGCAAGAAACCAAAAAAAGTCTTTCACCACCTATCAGTAAACCAACAGTTAGTTGTAATAAAATGTTAACAAATTATGTATTATAAACAATATTTGCTGTTAACTACCTATATATATTTCTGTTATGTTTGGTTAATTGATTGGCTGAAAACTTTGGGTATTTGGTCAGTCAATTGTTAGAATGATAAATAAAATGTAGTTACTTTTCAGATTTATAAAAAAGGATGTCGCATTATTACAATGAGTTATTCAAATAGTAGTTACATTGAATTATTGTGTTACAGAGCTATAGCACAAAATTCAATGATATTATAGGATATTTATTAATTGTTACAAAAATCTTACTAGAAAACTAAAGAATTTTGTCATGACCAAGACCTTTCGGGAGGGTGGTGAAGAGACCCTATGATACAAGGTGTGATACTTTGCTATATAATCACACTGACAGAAGTATGATTTACCTTGACCAAGTTTAGTTAGAGAAACATAAAACATTGTATACATTTTTCACCAGTGATTTTAACAAAGCATTTTGATTTGCTAATGTCAATTTTTTTTTAGGTTAGACTGTTTTTATATTTTTTTAAATATACTTGTGCTGGTCAGTATTTTTTTAAAACATCTTAAATTTCAACTTTGTTAAAAACTTCTAAAGAAGAAGTGGAGTATGTGATTCTAAATATTATGCAACTGTTTTGCTTACAAGCAATGGAGTGCCATTTTGTAAATTAAACATGCAGCAGAGACCTTTCAAGTTATTTTAGAAAATTAAAATAACTACTTACGATATCTTTTGATTCTAAAAGAAAAAAAGTGCTGACCACCATAAGCAAAGTGATATGCCAAACAAAGACCTCAGATGCAGAAAACACAAGCTTATTATTTCTCCATAAAAACATTTTGATTCTATTGCTCAATAGTACAATCCATGAAAGGATAACTACTGGAATGAATTACGATTGTTTTTAATAAAATGTCTCATGCTTCTGGGTTTACCAAAGACCTTGAAACTCTACTTTTCTTATTTTCTGCTTTTGAGGTCCAGAGATATTGCTACTGCACATATCAGCCTGTAATTAGCTACATATCATTATATTCCTTTGCAACACGGGAGTATTGTTTTCATTTGCTTGGTACTTAAACTTCTCTATTATTTTCAGCATTTATGTGCTTCCATCAATTTCTTCCATGTTTGTGTTCAAATGTCACTGCTTTTGGATACTGCATATTTTAAGATTGGCAAATCAAGGGATTATGCTTGGCAGTTAACATACAGATTACTGAACTTTTGTAGCCTGTAATGCATGCTGTATTATATTCTTGAATGTTAATTTTAAGAAACCCTTTAATTAGGCAGCAGTTGCGTAAAACTGCCTCATGGCTGCAGAAGTTTCTGTTATTCCATGCTTTTCAGATGAATGAAAGGTTGAATGTGAGTTTGTCTGATTGGCCATTCATTACCTCACCTGGTGTTAACTGTCTTGTTCATTCTGAATATTTCTAGCATATTCGTACTGTTAACTATTGTGTATTTTGTACAGGTGTTACTTTTCTGTGCACATTTATCATGTGCAGTTATTGATATATTTCCTTGCTTTCTAGGCTGAACTGTGTTGTATTGCCTCATCCTATTTTAGGATGAAAAGCTGAGTGTCTTACAGTGTAGAGGTGCCTTTTCTGAGCATTGGGAGTGTTTGTTCTCACTGACTTTCTACTACTAGCCCAGACTCATTCATGATGTTTAAATATGTATTTTGAATAAATATACAAACTATAACTCATACTCTGTTTTTATACCATTCAACCTCAATTCAAATATATTCCTGTTCTTGCAAAAATAAATAAATAAATATATATATATATATATATATA
>BOPP01000258.1:854470-871674 GCA_017312745.1 Gryllus bimaculatus | reverse complement strand
GATGCCCACCGCAGTCGTGGGCGAAACGTTTGGCATCTCAGAGCCAATTGGACCACGGCCCATCAGCCTGGAAAACATGAAGAATATTGACTCCGGCCGTGAAAGCCTTCAATGCTGTATCGCCTTCTATGTTCTCATCAGACGAGAGAGTTCTGGAAAAGAAACGACTCATAATTGACAAAGAGTATTACTTTGTCAAAAGAATAAATTAGTATTGAAGAGATTGTCATGGTTACCTCCATCTGGGCGAAAATAGCGTTTTCCTTACGAATTTCACGCTTGGAATCTATGCACGCCGAGTGTTGGCGTTTGAAGTTGACGTAGACTGCAGAAATGTGCTGGGAATTGTTTGGCAGCGGGCCGAATTAAACTTTCAATGCGCGCTAATACATGTTTCACTTAGCTTCTGTGCACAATCGCTACGAAACTGCTTACGGCTCCTCTGATTTTCATAACAATACGAGCTTGTCACGTTCCATGTGGAAAAATTGCATTCCGAGAAATCTGACAACAAGTAAATTTTTCGCTGCGGTCGCCCATGAGATGGTGCGATCTTTTGGCGACTCTTCGAACTAACAGAGATAGTTGACAATCGATGTTAAATACCTTCGTACAAAAAATGAGTATTTAGTCAATTGGGAAGGAAATTGTCCGGTTTTTGTGCAAGCATCTCCGTGGCGGGAAGTTTGAAATGTACGATCTTCTAAAACGCCTTCAAAGAGCAGCAAAATTGAGTTGTTCCTAACGTGGCGCCAAATTTGAAATAATTTGGCGGTCCATGTTCCTACATAATTCCCACCCCCGAAAGGAATCGAACCGGGCTAAGAGGCGTAGGGCCAGGACGCCGTAGAACCGAATGTCACTGTCTGTAGACAGCGAATTGTGCCACCCTGTTTCGATTTATCGGCTTTGAACTTGTTTGACCAAACCGCGAAGCGCAGAGTGATAATACAGTTGTCGGCTCTGATTCCAATGAATAATTGTACGAGCGGCCCAAGGCCAGAACTGGAACGTCAAGAAATGACTAGAGAGAGATTTCAATGCCTTTAATTTAAACCGAATGCTTATTTACTTGCATTCGAATGGCGATATTTGATTGGAACCCTAATATAGAGAGAATCGCGTTTCCATGCCCCGTGGGTAAAATAAGGAATTAATTAACTGGGTTCTGAGCGTAGCCCTGGCAATTCAAAGGGAGAAAAGAACAGAAAATAGGCTAAGTAAAAGCACGATCGTTGTGCGAACGCATGACATTAATCCCATTTACGACCGGGCCGTCCCTCCAATATGACGGCGAGAATTCCCAAATAAAAAGGAGATAATATAAGAAAAACAATGCGTTCAGATATAATTACCACAGCTTCCATTACTGAGCGAATTCGTGACTCGAAAATTAAAAAAAGAATTGTTGGGCGCTGTGAACCTCCAATGCGCGGAGAAAAGATCAAAATTCAAAAGAAATAAAATGAATTTGTTGGTCGATGCCTGAATGCACCATAAACAAAAACAGGTCGAATTTGTGAGCGAGTTATATCGACTATACGAATGAAGAGTCAAAAAGAAGGATCCCAGTACCTATGATACTCTTAATCACTGCAGTTTAGCACATCTTACTTTTTATATCAACTATATATACAAACTAGTTTGCGCCTTCCCACCTTCTTCTTGAAGCCGGGCACTATGCTACATACATTTAAAACGACCGTTTTTTGTCAGAATGGCAATTACGAACCCCAGCTATAGGGCTGCAAAAATATTTTAAATCTATTTGTCACAGGAGTGGCTAGACCCTGAGGGTCATATATCGTTGCTATTATAACACCTTTCTCTTGGTTCAACCGCCGGAGTCGGCAAGAGGTTGGGCACGAACATTGTGAGCTAGATGCAAAGTGTCATTTCAGGAATGCCAAAAATTCCTGATATGTTCGCCGATTTTCCTGAACCTAATGTGATAAGATCCTCCTTGGGGTATTCTCCTAGCAAAGTAATTACAGAGTCAGCATTGCTTCTAATATTTCTTTGTATAGCGGACTCCACTGGAAATTGTTCTTCTGGACAATTTTCTGTTTCCAATACTAGCATGTAAACTCTGTTATTCAAGAAAGGCTCGTATCCAGCGAAGTACTTTTACCTTTGTTCCCAAGCGCTCAAGTTTACGCAGCATTCAGCATGTTGGTACGTTTATCAAAATACTTAGAGAAGTCAAGGTAAATTATATCACTGAAGGTCAGTAAGCAAGTTTGTGTAAACCGACCTTCCAGAAACGAATCGTGTCGGCTTGGCGGGATCTACCTAGTCGCTATTGGATAGTTCAGTACACATTTAGCTATGATTCTTTCCAGAATTTTGCATGGTGAATTGGTCATACTAATTGGCCTGTAGTTGCTGGGTTCAATTTTACTTCCCTTCTTGAAGGTTGATATGATATCTGCTGTTTTCCAATCAGCTGGAAATATACCAGTATCTAAAGACTGGCGAAAGGTTTGATCTAGAATTGGGGCAATTTCCAACGAGTACTCCTTCAGGAAAGAAGAGGGAGGATTTCATCATGTCCTGTCGCAGACATTGAATGAAGGCTGTTGAGAAGGTAGTAAATCTCAGATTCTTGTAACGCAAAGTCCTCCACTCATTCCTCAGTTGGTGATGTATTGAAGCTGTAGATAAGGGATCATCAGTTGCTATAGTAAATCATTTCTCGAGGCATCTGCAAATGTATCAGCGATTGCTTGGGGGCTTCACCATTGATCAAACACAGATACTGCGTGATAGTTGTGAAAGGATTTTATCCTCGGATGTATGAGTAGAATTGTTTGCCACTGCTTTGACTATGTTGTGTTCAAATTTCTTCTCCTGATTCAGTTCTCCTTAGTGTTCTGAGAGTGGCTGCGTGCTTGTCCCATCGGGTACAGGCCAACGGACGAATCATTGTTCAAGAGCGCGCGGGAAGACCTCTCAGCGCAAATAACGTAGGCATTGCCAGTTCTTTCTTGGCAGTCATATTTTATTTGACGTCAAAATCAGTTCTAAACTGTGTGGGACGGGAACTATGGCGAGAAGTGTATTCTTTGCCCATTTTCTTAATTCTGGGATCCCTACCCTAAACCATATACAAGTTGAATTGCGTTTTTCACAAGAATTTTAAACAAAATATTCGCTCCAATGTAATAAAATCAATTTTGAAAGGCAAGTCAACTATAGAGTTGGGCTCTTATCCTTCATGTCCTTCATGAAGGGATAATTCTTGCTGCCACGACAACATGGAGAACGATAATTTGAATAATTATAATTTCCACTTAATTCTAGAACACGTGCACAGATAATAAAGTTACATAAAGGAATTTTTCCGTAATCTCTTTTTAAAGTGAATGAGCTATTATAATGTTGCCTTTCATCCAAGGTTTGGGTCTCATTATGTATTTTCTTTTCTCTGGTAAATGTGTATTTAAATCATCAACGTCTGCTGGGTAGTCAGATTCCTGAAATTGTTATCAATGACGAGACTTATGATAATGCATCGCTGATGTGCGTCGACAAATATATCTCTTTATGGCTTGAAAATTGGCACACCAAAAATGTCTTCTTTTGTCAGGGGATTAATGGTGATCTTTCAAATTGATTTGTAGGTAACGCTGTAAGATGATCACTACAGCTGATGGGGCTAATTGTAGGGGGCGGAGAAAATACTTGTTCATATTTAGTAAAGATCAGATCTGGGGTTGAATGGCGTTGTTCCTGTTTCTTGTCATACCTGTCACACGTTGAACAAAGCAAATGTCTTCAAATACCTCAAGGATTATTTTGGCAGTTAATGTTTGATATTAACATATGGCATCTGTTGTTAGCGGCCATCAGAGTGTTGAGAAATTGTAATCTCTGAAGATAAGAGTAACATATAAAAGAGCGTGGTATCAGCGTCAGTTACACTGGCGGCTCGTGAGTAAATATGGTGGTTCTGCACCGCGCGAAATTAAAATTTGGACTCTTCATATTACTTCAATTAAATTTTGTTTTGCGAGTTCAAACGCAGCACAAAACTTAATACAATTTATTATTTTCCAAAGAACATATCCTGGTGACATTTTCACTGTTTCTGAATACTTGACCAATAAGCAGAATTCATTTGTAATTGTACGTATACTGTTGAAAGTGATAAAAACTTGAATATTCAAATGTGACATCGAATTCTCTTGTTTTTTTTTATTTTCGCGAAGAGGTGCACAAGATCTTTCACCCCTGTCTTTCACCACGCACTTTTCTCACCAAAGAGAACACATGGAAAACTGAAAAGACGATGCAATTCATCACATCCGCATATCCACTTGTTTATTTTATGTCTTTACCGAAACGCGTTGTAGACGTTTTGCCTCGGTTGCTGTCTAAAACTTCGAGTTTTAATTCTGGAACGGGCTTTACCTCGTTCTTTTACTCGTACCTTATCCTCATAAACCAGGCCTGCACAGCATTTTGCACTTTCACTGACCTCAGGGGCCGCGCGCGGGCAACTCGAGTGCAAATGCGAAAATCGATGAAGGGTGGGGATGAGACGACTAGGACTACCAATTAGAATGCTCAATTCGTACCATAGCGTGTAAATTGAAAGAGCAACTGGCGAGAACATGACGGCCACTTGTTTGATTTGAAACATATTTGATTTGGATACTAAGTATTGTAATTCTTGTAGGAGTGATAACGTAATACGCATTGATACAACGTAATAGCAAATATAGTGTTTTACATAACACAAACGTATGATACTGAAATATTTTTGTATGGTAATGACAACAACAAACTCTATTTTCATTAACTATGTTTAATTGAATAAGACTGTTCTATCAAAGCAAAACATATTATTCTTAAATCAATTATAATTATTTTCTGCTCTAATTTCTGACTAGAATACATTATATATTTCTAATATCAACAAACACTACTCATACATAGTTTACGACCTTGTATAAAATAACAAGCTCTTTGCATTCTATTTAACAAGACCCATTAAAATCTCATGATTGCTCGTAACATATCGTCAGAGAGGTTTCCTTGTTGATATCTTTTATTCAGATTCATAATGGGGGAAATGTTCACAAATATATGTTCTGCTAAACATTGCCATTCTTGGAATTGTCTAAATTCCAATTTGATGTCAATATTGATGTGAGATATTGCTCTTATAATTTTCTTTATTTTTCTATCGTTTGTAGATTATAACATTCCTGATGAAGAATCAATTATTTAATTGTACATTTTTGATAGTTAGAATTAAATAATAATTTTTATAGAATGACCACTCCTTTAAAATATTGCTTCAGAGTCACATTGAGCATCAACTAAAACAAGGAAAATACATACAGTGGTGCAAAGGAAAATTCAAATGGGGATACACAGCAGTGTACAGAAGAACGTAAACAGTGAATTATGGTCCTTGTGGCTTTAAGTAAGAGACATCACCAATTTAAATAAGTGGAAAATGATTGCACAGCATGGATCATTGCATTATACGCCTCGGCATTCCATCTACGCGCCGCGACATGTAACGTCAAACTTCTCCGCTTCTTTCTACCCCCACTACTTTCATTTTCGGCGCTCTCGCGGGTAGGCGGTCGGGTCGTAAGTGTAGAATGACCGCGAGAGCCGGCATTGTGCACTGCGCAAGCCTGTCATAAACCAATTAAGAAAATCGCTGTTCAATAAGGCGACTCACAGAATTCATTTTCGAGCAAATATTATCATCACAATTTGACTAGTTAGCAAGGCATCAGCGCACACGCACATCAATACGCCTTATCGAAGCACGATACACTACACAAAAGACGAAACAACGAAAATCACTACATCAAACAACTGTTAAGAAACCTATGCAAGATGCATGTGTTCTTGCCTCTGCAATCGCAAGTTGATTCTTAGATTTTTCTTTTAACAAGGTCCGTCTATGAGTATGTTCTTATCGAGGGTTTTGCTGTGATTTTTTTGCTGGCGTTTGTCGATTATTTCTCGTTTCTCTTCCGGCATCGCTTTTTCCGATGATTGTATCAGTACGGTAGAATATTTCTTCTCGGTGTGCTTTTGAAAGATATGAGTATTTGTGTTATTGCTGATACGACTTAAGAACAAAACTCTCCATCCCCAATATCTTTGGTTTGCGTCTTGGTAGGTTCATTTCCATTATGAAATGGAAGATCTTCATTAGAAAATACTTCAGGACTTGAATGGAGGCCAGTGGATTGAAATTCTTTTGCAATTGTTGCAAATTAAGAATATGCCTTCTGGAAGAGTTCAGCCAAATTACATATTTTGATTAGTTCGCCAGATTAGCATCATTATTTGCGTCTTGTTCCTGTGTAAATACAGGCTTTCTTCCAATTAGGGGGCCTCCAACTGCTAAATTTTTTGGAAAGAAGTAAATGGTATTCTACATGTTTGGCTGCTTGCCTTTTTTATTTATTTACGTCAAAAACAGTTAGAAACTGTGTGTGACGTGCTATGGGAAGAAGTTAATTTCAAGTCCAGAAGCAAAACAAGGGGCCATGTCAGCATTTGCTCAAGGATCAGGGAAACTGGACGAACACCTGATCGAGATGGGGGTCAATGACCCAGAATCTGAAGTACAATAATTGTTACAGATTCTTTAGAATTATACAAAGTGAATGATAAATAATACACTAAATGTCGTTGTTAAAATTAATATTACTTTCTTTTTGGATGCCCGGTATAGTCTCTTGTTGTTTAGAAAGAGCTGTGCAGCAGAAAAGATTTTACTTGGGACTTACACTTCTGTATCGAATTTAGTCGTCTAATGTCATCTAATGTCGTCTAATGTCATGGCAAGGTGTTGTAAAATAATGTACATATATTGTATGTGAATTTTTTGTAGTGAGCTGTTGATACTGTCATCTGATGAATATGATTACAATGTTGACTGTTGTAGTTATAGACAACGGCGTTGACTGAAAATATATTCCCACTCTTAATTAAGTCATTTTTGACAAGAAACGCTGATTCATATATCAAGAGATATGGTAATGGAGATAAGGTAAATTTATAGATATTGGTAAAGAGAGGCTTACAAGAACCACGTGGGTGGGATTTGCTTATTATTCATACAATTCTTTTTTGTAATCAACAAGTCTCGGAGCTATGAGATGCATTTCCCCAGAATATTATGCCATATCTCAGGCGGGAATGAACATTCGCGAAATATACATAACGAGCGGTATGGACACTGACTGAATTTAAAAGAATTCTGAAAGCATAGCATAAAGAACTTAATTTAGGGTTCAATTCATTTAAATGGACGTTCCTTTTAAGGTTTGACTGTATTGAAAGACCTAAAAATGTTACTTTTACATCTGTCAATGGCACACCGTTCATTTTCAATATCAGAGCTGTTTATTTGAAATGGAGAAGTGCATTGAAACCATTTTCTTTTAATTTACTATTAATTTGTTAATACGGAACCAATTTGAATAACTGATATTGTTCTATTTACGGTTTCTTTATTGCAAAGAATATTTGTATCATCCACAAAGAAAACTGTTCTTTCAGTTCCACTTGTCGAGGGCATATCGTTTTCGTATAGTAGGAAGAGAATATGGCCTAAATTCGATCCCTGCGGGACTCCACATGCAATTGGCAAAGAATCAGGAAGGTGTGTACATAAGGTTCCATTATTCCAGTAAGATATTTCTACTCTCTAAGATCGTTATTTAAGGTACAAACATAACCAATCTAGAGCAATACCACGAATTCCATACGACGGTAATTTTTAAAGTAAAATGTAATGATCAATGACGTTAAAAACGTTTGAAGGTCTAAAAATATTCCAATAGGTACTTCGTTTTGACACATAGATGAGGCCACATCTTTAAGAAAAGAAGATATGGCTTTTTCCGTAGATTTTGATTTTCGAAAGCTATGCTGGCAATTTGAAAACGCGTCGTGTTTTGTAAGAAAGGTTTCTATTCGAACGTAAAAATGTCTCTCTAATATTTGTGAAAAAAAACGACAAAAGAGAAATTGGCCAATAATTTTGGATTTCATTTTTGTTGTCTTTTTGGAATAGCGGTTTTATTTTAGATTTTTTTAAAATACCTGGAAACATTCCTGTGCATAAGAATACATTAAATATGTGAGTTAACGGGTGTATAAAGGCGGGCGCACAAGTCTTTAACAAACAATCCGAAAATTTATCTAAACCTGCTGAATATTTATTTTACAGTGTATCGAGTACTTTGTGAATTTCGTCGGAAGAAGTTTAGGGAAAGGACATCCTGTCTAAAATTTTTGGGGAATCGTCTGATGTTGAATTTTGTGGCTGGAGACTCATAGTGAGATCGGCAGCAATTCTTGAAAAGTATTGGTTAAAGAGACTAGCCACTGTTGCCGGATCGTTCATTTTTCTATCATTATCTTTTAAAACAACATTCTCTACAAGGGTTTTAGTTGATTTAGTCGAATTTTTCCACATCGCTTTTATTTTATTATTTGAGTTCAAAATATCCTGATCACGTTTTATGATTTTAGCCTGCCTTATGACTTTTCTTAACAATGATTTGTATTTTTTAAAGTAGAGGAGGAAATCTTGAGATACGTTATGATGCTTAGAAATGAAAGAAAAAAAAATCGTTTATTTTTACATGATGTCCTAATACCTTGTGTTATCCAAGAATTGTTTTTCCGTGAAATATTTAATTTTTTTAAAGAAGAAAGCAAGGATCAATGATATGAAGGCATTAAAAAAATAATTATATTTATCGTTTGTGTCAAGAGTATTGTAAACCGCGCCCCATGACTCATGCAGCAAATAAATGATAAATAATTTTATTTTACTTTTAGTAAACAAACTACTCATACGTGTATTATTTAATGTGTCACTGTTTGCATTTCTTATAATGGTAAGAATTTGTGCATCGTCATCACTGTAGCCTAAATCTTTAATTCAATTTCATACCGAGTAGTGGTTTTGATACTTATTATTTGATCGATATTCTTGAATTTAGTGTGATCCTTGTAGGTACATTTATTGTGATATCTAAACTGAAGGAATTGAGGTGAAAAATTGCACTTTCTCGCAAGATTCCACCAGAAAATCAATGTTAAAACCTCCGCATACAGCAATGGATTCAAAAGAGCGATTGTTGACTTTGTTTAGTATTATCTCCAATGTTTTAAGAACATAATATAACCTACTGCTCTCTTTTTGGAGGCCTGAAAAGGCAAAGTAATATGTTTTTTAGCGTTGGAAGATGTACTACAGAAATAAAAAAAAACATTTTCAACGGAATACACATTTAATTTCGTCAAGGAGATAGAATCGATATTATTTCTAACGTATATGCAAGAAGCCCCATATGCAGGACCTTTATGCGATTCCTTTTCTCTACAGTAATAGCCTGCGAGATATAAGTTTTGAATTTGGAAAATTCTAAGTTCATTATGAAACAACCAATGTTCTGTAAAGCAGAGAACATCCATTTGATTTAAATCTCTCTGTAGAGCCGCTTCTATAAACTCAGTTTTATTTGAAAGAGATTGAACATTGTGGTGCAGTATGTGTATCTTTTACAAGTGCCTTCACCAATGTTTTTCTACTGAATGTGACTGTTGTTTCTATATATTTACTCCATTTCTACCCCATGTGTGCGTGTTCGACGGTCGTAATGTGTTCCAACAGTGACAGGAGTGAGGAAATTGGGTCATCAGGTGTAGCTGAATTGGTAACGGGAATGGGAGAAACGCGAGTAGGATCAGAGGAGGTGGTAAGAGGGTTCGAAACATGGGTGGGGATAGGGGTCGTAAGGAAGGTGAAAAGGATGGATTTTTGGCAGGAGGCTTCGTAGGACTGTCTCCTGGGCATGGCCTATAAAATCGTGACCAAGAAGTTTAGGGCGGACTGCAGGCCACGTGGACTAGACGACTCCCTTACTAGAGATCGCTGGGTCAGGTAAAAACCGAGAGTCTTTTTCGTTCGACGAGGAAGATTGGTTGAAGATGGAAGAACTGCGGAGGGCTGAGACGAGCGTGAAATGTGGGAAAGTGCCAGGCTTCGAAGGGACCAAGAATGAGATTAGCAAAATCGTTAAGAAGCAGGACCCCGAATGCTTGTTACCTATGTTCTACTGCTGCCAGGAAAGGAACATTCCCCAGGTGGATGAAACAGAGCGCCTTGCCTCTTGGGCAAGATACTTGAGGGTCTACTTCTACCAAGACTGGAGAAACACCTGTCGGAAGGGCCCAGAGTATCTCTCAGATAATACAGCTTTCGAAAGGGGCATTCGTCAACGGACGCCATCCTGAAGGTGGTGAGTATTGCGGGGTCAGCCAAGAGAGGTGATGGGAAGTCGAAAGGATTCTATGCACTAGTGACCATAGATATAAGTAGGAGAGACCGGGCTTGTTGTAACATAGGCAAGATGTGACATGTATTTACTGACCTATCCAACAGATCACAGCTCGTGATAGTTTACACGCACGTTTCAAACCTTGGACTATGTGCTCTACGAGTTGCTGCAGGAACCGTTGCTTGATTTGCATTTTAGTAACGTTTTGTGTTTTACACGCAGTGAAGTAAAAATCTATCGGATTATTTCAGCCAACTTCAGCAACAATACATTTGAGATATGTTCAACTACTTAGTATAATTGAAAAAATTACTTTAAAGTTATAATGTGATGTTTTTTGGTTTATATGAATGACAAAATAACCTGAAATGAAAACGTAATTTCATTTTAGTGTGTCTCGGGGTTAGTTGTGGCAGGTTCTAAGGGGCACGTTGTGACAGTGCCACTACTAGCCTCGACACTGTTGGACAGTAATAATATTAAATTCAGGAATTATAGAGAGACATTACAGAAGGCGAACTGATTAAAAAGAACGAAAGCTTTTTTAACAAACAAAAGTGCAGCCTGGGAAGTCGAAGATGTAGTTTAAGAGTAGCTGCTGATAAGTTTAGTGGGCCACAGAGTAGCCACAACAAGTTTTCAGAAATACAGCTTCAATGCAAATGACATTTGGAAAATAGATGAAACTGGGGTAGGAACAGTACAAAAGCCCAGAACAATAATAGGATAAAAGGGTAAAAACTGGGTGAAATGACTTCCAAAAAAACGGGCACTAATCTAACAATTTTTTACAGTTAACTCTATAGGATATTCAATTCCTTCAATGTTTGTATTTTAGCATACATTTTTTGAAGGGCACTTAATTTGGGATGGTCCAATACGCTGTTGTGGTACTGAAAAGCCTAGTTGATAGTTCCTGTTATTTATTATTTATGAAGCATGTTTTGAGGAATGTGAGATGCTTAAAAGAGTGTCCAGTTTTAGTACCGCTGGTACTCACGCCTCTATCTTCATGTAGACGTTTTGGATTTCTGAAAAGAAAGTGGTGTAATTCTGATGTCATTTCGATCACACACAAGTCACAGATTATATCTCTTAGATGTGTATCTATGGTCTATTCAAAAACAGAAGATAGCAATAGATAGAAAAAATAATAATCGAATATGTCGAAAAATAGACAATATACAAATCTGAGAGTTCAAAAGATGAAGTGTGTCTTTACCTCGTTTGGTTAGATCCATTTTAAACATCACAGGGTGGAGAGAATTGGGTGCAGTGAAGAAATGGGCTCATGTATACTGTACTAAAAATGCAGTATATTATATTTATATTCACTGCTGTTCCGATTATCAAAACAATGAAGATTAAATAAAAGTTAGCGTATAAATGAATCAGCGTTGTAGATACGTTTGTTATATTTGAATATAACAATATTCTGGTTTCTTTTACAAGTGTCACAACGTGCCCCAGCTTTGTCACCAACGTGCCCCAGCCTAGTCACAACTTGTCCCGAAGAGGGGCAGGTTGTGACAAAATGCACTGCTGCATTTAATTGTTTATGTATCATTAAAACATTAAGTACTTTAATAACAATTATATGGAAATTTTTACGAAGAATAATTATATTTGTTCCATTTATTATAAGTTTTAAATTTTGGTCCTTACACCTTCAAAAATTAAATAAATTAAAATTGTCACAACTTACCCCTTCCCAAAAGCCCCCGGAATTGATAAGATACAGGTTTATTGGATTAAGAAATTGACAGCATTATATTTTCATCTAGCAAATGCTGTAAATAAAATTTTAGAAAACCCAAAGGAATTTCGGGAATGGCTCACACTCGGCATCACGTATCTGGTACCAAACACGGAAGACAGTTCTTTGGCGGAGATCTACAGGCCAAACACTTGTTTGTCAGTAATGTACAAAGTTGACTGCGGCCATAGGTAACATAATGGAGACTCCTAGAAAAGAACCATCTGTTGCCAGTTGAAAAAAAGGATGTCGTCAACGTTCCTACGTAATGAAACCTTGCTACTAAATAAAGTCATCTTGAATGATGTAAGGGAACGAAAACGTAATTTACATACGACGTAGACTGACTACCAGAAGGCTTTTGACAGTGGAGTTTGAACACACACGACACGATTGGATCAGGGCCCTGGAAAAGTATTGATTTGTGCCTAGACTTACTGAGTATTGAAAGACTAGTATGAAGTCGGGGAGTACCAGGTTACTAAAACACAGCGGAAAGGAAGTAGTAGAAACAAGAAGTATTCAGATTAACAGGGGACTTTTTCAAGGAGATTCACTATCTCCTCAGCTATTTTGCATTCAACTCACTTTGATTATAAGCTCCATCATGATAAAAGACCAGTATCAAATTGGTTTTACATGGGTAATCTCAAAGTGTAGCTGTGGGTCATCAAGATGACTCACAGGTAGGTCATGAAAGGTCATGAAATCCGGCCGAAGAATGGGAAACAGGCATTGTAAGTGTACCAAGAAGCTTTGCGAAGAAGGCTATGCAAGACACACAGAATAACACAGAGATTGAACTTCTGATGCTACTTAACATGAAATGTGGGACACAAAATATGATAAAGAACACTCACCAAAACCAGTGACGTCTGTTAGACTGTACAATATTGTACGACGAGCGAATTCAAACAGATCGCATGATAGCGGTAAAACAAACCAAATATTGTTATCCGTGATTTAGAGAAAAAAGTACATGTAAATGTTGCTGTGTCGTGAAATCAAATCGTCGTAATCAAGGTGAAAGAGAAACATCTTTAATACAAGAAATAGGAAATCCACGTCAGCCGAATGTGAGGCGTAACAACACAGGTCGTCTCGATAGTTATCGGGGCTCTGGGATTTGTTCCGCAAATTTTATGTAAGATCTTGGCTAAGTCTCAGGTCATTCAAAAGACTGGAAAATGGAAGATATTGCTTTATTGGGTTCAGCCCACATTTTGCGGAAAGTAAAAGTTGAGGTAGCGACGAAACCTTAGATCTGCTCTTTAGGAAGCTTGTTGCAACCCTGAGTAGACTTTATAATCAACAGACTCATAACATCTTTAGTCGTGAATTAGAGGATTAATACTGATAATAATAATAATAATAATAATAATAATAATAATAATAATAATAATAATAATAATAATAAATTGTTTCATTTTATATGTTTTTGTATATAACTATTGCAATGAGATAAATAGTTTTATTTCACTTTAATATTCATTAATGGAAATTAAATGTCACTATCTATTTCATGGAGTGGAGTATTGGTTTCAAATCGAAAACAAATAGGAATTAAATATATTATTTTCAAAATTTATTGTTTGAATAATCGTTTATCAAGTGAATTGTTAAAACCACTGAAATTTATTTACCTTAAACTTCTGAAAATTCATCCAAAATATTTATTTAAATAAATTTATTTAATGAAATAAATTGATTTAAAGATATATTTTGTTGTATACATGTTTGTTACACGATTGAATTATACAGAGAAAACAGATAATTAGCAATGATAGTTTTGATTTAAAATGTGCACTGAAAAAAGATAAAGACATTTTCTTACTTTTCTCAAGTAATGTAGTCCCCGGGGTGGCGAACTGGCCAGTGTGCTCGCTTTCCAGGACGCGATCCGGAGTTTGGTTCCCGGTCGGGACATATAGTGAGCGCTTTCCTTGCAATGTCCCAGAACGAGTATCTGTTCCTGTGTGACGTTTGGAAAGTTCATTACTCTCATGTTGACCAAAAGACCAGAATACGGCTTAAGGGAAGTAAATGTACTAACCTCACAACCCCGAGCCCATGTCCGCAAGGTTGGGACGACGCTGGTGGGCCTTCACACCGTAAGGAACTGTTACGCCAGTGCCTACATACAGGCAGTGGTAGTGTAACTGTCCCTTTTAACGAATCAAAAGTATATTAGATAAAATAGTCAATCTCTACGTAGTATTTACATAATTTCCAAGCCCATGAATCTACGACTAAAGATACCTTTGTTACCACATCGGACATGAAATATATCTAACAGGAAACGTCAAAATATACCTTTATACATTATTCTCTGCGTAAAACAACTTTCAAAAGCGTGTGGTAGAACACCCCTAAGCTGCTCCTGGCTTACAGGCACAGCCTGGAGTAAATTCCTGATTCTGCGATTTATGAATAGGTACTCGTATCTTTTACTAACTTTCGAAATCTGCACTTGGAATGCCAAATTTGCGTCTCTCTCCACTATAGATGTCGCTGAGTGTGAATATTTCTTCATTCTATCCAGAATATTTTCCAATTATGTACTTTTCCCGTAAAATCACATTAACTATAGTTACTAATCTGAGAGAGCTGCCCTCATCTTAATTATCTGTTCACTCTAAGGAAAAACCTGATGTAAACAAACTGAAGAAATCTTTGCGCCTCATAACGCTTCTGCTTGGAAAACTTCTGGCACACTACTTCCGATTACGCAAGCAGCATATCTCGGGAATTCAAATGGAATAAGAGCTGCCATGTAAATGTCATGTTCATGCAACAACTTTTCTTATTATCAGTCTGCTTCAGGAAGTGGTTGTCAATAACCGGATGTTGTCAATTATTTGTATAAATGGGTTGCCCTAAAATTCGGATGTTCTTGATCACAATTCACAAGCTGCAACAATTTCGCAAGCTTTGCACTTTTGAGGCAAGGAATTCACTTTCGATCGAACAGCACTGAATACAGCACTGAAGTCGTCGTTTGCTTCAACCACATTTTCTTCCCCTTTCTTTTCTTCTCTGGCGTTTGAAGTTGTCCCTTGTCAGTGAGCTCTTTCGGGAGTTTCAGTACACTGGACACGGATATCCAGTGAACTCATCGATTTGCTTCACCGGCAGTAATTCCTTCGCAATAATAATTGAAAACGTTCAGAATGATGCGATTTTCGCGACTCCGAAAAAAAAAAAACTTTCCACACTTGTGTTTTATTATTGAAGGGTCAGCCATACTTTCAGACATACTAAAACCATAGAGGAGAGATACAACTAGAGTGCGCATGAACCTACTGCGCAGGTTTCAACATGAGGTGGCCGCAAGTCACGTGACTTTGGGACGCCGGCAACTTGTTTTGCGTTGTGTTGTGTGTACCTTTGCGTGCTGTTTGTTATTTCTGGTATTACAGCGTAATTATTTGGGGGCGTTGTGGAGATTTGCTTACTGCCAACGATCCACACGTGTTTGAGCTTTGTTAAGAACCATGGTTCAGTATTGTTTTGGCTGCAACGTGCATTGAACTGCGTTCTGAACTGTGCTTTGAGGCGCCAATTAACAATATGTACTTGCCATCAATAGACACTCTTGAAACTAAATTGTCTCCCTATGTAGTGGGCATTGTAACGAATATTGGAGGATTTGTAGTAAAAAAATGGAAATTTCATTTGTTTGTGTTGACTGTAAGATAGTTCTTTGCCGGACTGATAGTGATAAAGGATCATATTCCTTCATTCAGAATAAGGATGATCATGGGCTGAAATACCCTTCTGCAGATGTGAAAATCTGCAAACGAGCAGAAGTAGAAGTAAGAATACTTCAAGGGAGAGGTGACATATTTAAAAGGACAGCTTACACTACAATTGTAGATAGATGTTTGAGAGAATTTGTAAATAATTCCTTTTTTTGTAATTTAACTTATCATAGGATGTATTTGTTTAAGGCAATATTATTTAAATATATTGAAATTAGGTTAAAACATATAGGAAGAGAAAGACTCAAAATTACCAGAAAAATAGAATTAGATCAGTTAATAATAAAATGATTTTATTTAGAGGGCATTAATGTGTGTGTATTTATTGGTGTTAGTATATATTATGTATTTACTGGTGTAAATTATGTTTGTAATGTTGGTAGTATGTTAATGTTTATAGTTTGTATGATTGTATTTGATTTTTATTAGTAAATTCTTTGAAAATTATATATTTCAGCTTCAAATTATATATTTTAAACATCTCATTTTGACCAGGTTTTTGGCCAGTTTCCCTGATCCATTGAGCAAATGCTGGGATGTAGCTTCACTCTGCGCACGTTTTGTTGAGCACTCCTTTTGCTTGTAATGGTAGGAGTAAAACCAATGTTATGTTACTGTTTTGGTAGTAAAACCAAAAAATAAAATAAAACCTGCAGTTTGTTTATCAATACAAATAAGTTTTGTATAACTTGGGAGGGAAAATGTCTAATATCTATAGTAGAAAAATTGGGAAGAGATTTTTGAGCACAAGAAAATGTGTACAGATGGTACTTCTTCGTATCTCACATACAGTACTTACTGTTTTTGACTAAATAAATCAAAATATATATCAAAATAAAAGTTTGTTTTCCCCCTCTACAAATCCTTGAAATATTTTGTTAACTTGCTGTTATATGTCTGATGTGGATTATGAATAGCAGAATGTCTAGCATTAAGTAGTAACAGAAACTTGGATTAATGCCTCCCATGGAGTTAATTTATTGTACAAATAGTTTTTATTTATTGTCCAATGTAATAGTGTTGTGGTGTGTTATCGTTGGCATTTCTAATGAAATAATTATAAACGTCATTGCCAACAATAGTATTTATTACAAGAGCAGCTTTTGATGGCTTAGCCGTTCCATTCAGCAGGTAAGGAATGGCTCAACTTACATTTCTATGTTTGTTTTCAAATTTTACGTGTTCTAATTCTATTTCATTCACTATCCTTTAGTATTAATGACTTACCCCCCCCCACACACACACACTTTTTTCTTTCTTCCAGTTTATAGAATGTTAAATATATTTTCTAAAAACAAATTGTAAATTATTAGTAACCTTTATTATAATTTTGTTGTAAAATCAAAAGAA
>BOPP01000258.1:807389-849445 GCA_017312745.1 Gryllus bimaculatus | reverse complement strand
CCCTTCCTCCCCCGCAGCGTACTTTCACCGACCTAACGGTTTTGGCCCTCGTGTTAACGACGCCACACGCCGCTCGTTTTGTGTATTTCGAGAATGTTCATTCCCGTCAGAGATATGGCATAATATTCTGGGGAAATAATCTTATAGCTTCCAGGATTTTAGATTACAAAAAAGAATTGTACGAATAATAAGCAAATCCCACCCACGTGATTGTTGTAAGTCTTTCTTTATTAATGTAGGTATCATAACATTACCTTATCTCTTCATATACGAATTAGTGGTTTTTGTCTAAAATGACGTACTTAAGGGCGGGAATATATTTTCACCAAACGCTGTTGTCTATAACTACAACACTCAACAATCTAATCATATTCACCACAACTGCTCACTACAAAAAAATCACAAATAATACATGTAAATTATTTTACACCTTGCCAGATGACATTATACGATTAAATTCGATACAAAAGTTTAAGTCCCAAGTAAAATCTTTTCTGCTGCACTACTGTTTCTATACAGTTAGAGACTATACCGAGCATCCAAAAGGAAAATAATATTAATTTTAACAATGACATTAATGTATTATATATCATTTGGATTGTATAATAGTGAACGTGTAAGAAGTATTGTACTTCAGCATCTGGGTCAATGACGCCCATCTCGATCAGGTGTTCGTCCAGTTTCCTTGATTCTCGAGCAAATGCTGACCATTTGTAACGTAAATATTAACGACATACAAGATATCATTAAGAAGGTTAAAAAATTGTAACTCGCTTTTAAAAAAAATTTACGTAGTTTTCAAATTGTCACGATGTCACTCAAAATTACGTAAAGATTTCTCTATATATGCAACAAGGTTTTAATAAAAATCAAACCTGACTTTATTAAGTAGGTCACATTGCTCTTCTCGAGAAAAATTTTAAAGAAATATTTTGGAGTTATTTTAATCCCTGTAATTCCATCCTGTATATAATCGTGTTTTCAAACCTATCTTAGTTACTATAATTCGTACTTTCCCGTTCATGGGTAAAAACAAACTAAACAATTTAATTCTATTAAGCCAATGGCATCACAACTAAAAAAATAATTAATAAAGATACCTCCTCGCAGAATATAATATGCGTCTAGCAGTCATTACGGAAACGCACTTAGCAGCCTCGGCAAAGTTTATAGTTCAAGGATATATAGTTTATAGATCGGATCGCCCCTTCTGATGGAGTGATAATAATTATCAAGCAGAATATTCCCCATGACAAAGGCCCGCAGGCCAAAAAATTATTAGTTTTATTAAAATATAACGTTTATTGCAATCACGGCTCAATATTTTGCTAAATTCAGCTCAGCTACAAAGACTCTTCACACATCTCACACCCACGCTAGCAATAGGAAATTTTAATGCTAAACTCCAAGTTTGGGGATATAGAACGAACACGCCAAACGGAAAAGCTCTGTGGCACCTAGCACTGAACGCAAATTATAATAGTCCTTCTCCAATCTACTCACTGCCCATTCAATCAACGTATACGGTATGATACACTGGACATTAAAGTGAGTAAACGTTTTAATAGTTCAATTTGTCAATTCTTCTCAACGGAATGAAGTTCAGACCATTGGTAAGTTCTCTTTAGGTCAATAACAACTCATCTAGAGAGGAAGAAAAGTCCTAGAAGTGACTCAAAGGCTATTCCAAAAATCATTAATGGGAAAAGCTTCACTTCACTCACACGATTATAACCCCACCACCTCGTTTTCACACTAACAATACAGAAATAGACGAAGTGGTCGATAATGTTTATGAAATAACAGATATCATTAAAAACACATCTTGTAACAATGTTTACCGAAAAAATCCAAAAGAAAAATAGTTCCTATCACTAATTCAATCAAAAAGAATCGCCAGAAAACTCTGGCAAAAATATCGATTTCCTCATCTTAATAAAACCTTGAATTATTTTACTCGCACAGTTTATTCTGCTCTCGATCAGTTAAGATTTCAAACATTTCAACTCACACTATCGAATTTAGATAAAGACTCCTCTAACCTTTGGAAAATTTACAAGCACATTTATACCCTTGTGCTCTATTCCCTCTTTAAATTATAATAATAATTATGATTAATGAATATAATCAGAAAACAACTACATCTGAAAAGAAAGCAAATGTATTAGCAGACTATGTTGCTAATAATCTATGGCCAAATCATATTTCTGACGTATGTTTCAAGAACAATGTCACTCGTTTCCACGATAAGCAGTTCTCTTCTGCGCCCCTACCAATTAACTACATTGCTCCGTCCACGATGGCAGAACTTATCTGAAATTCAAAAAATAAGAAATTCCGTGGAATTGATAACCTCTACCTGCATCTCTAAACGCTACATTGGTTTTCTAACAGAAATATTTAATGGTTGCCTAAGGCAAGGTAATTTCCCCTACAAATGGAAGCGAGCCTTAAAAACCTAACAAATCGCCCAATGACACCGCTAGTTATAGACCCAGAAGTCTCCTATCTGTTCTAGGTAAAATATTCAAGAAACTATTATTATTCAGGCAAAAGAGTTTCCTCTCAATTAATAGCATCATTCTTTCCTGGCAGTTCGGATTCAAACTAAACCACTCTACTGTTCACCAACTTTTAAGAATCCC
This sequence comes from Gryllus bimaculatus, assembly GCA_017312745.1. NCBI lineage: Eukaryota > Metazoa > Arthropoda > Insecta > Orthoptera > Gryllidae > Gryllus > Gryllus bimaculatus. The sequence goes on along the minus strand of BOPP01000258.1, from coordinate 846,800 downwards.
AGAAGACATAGCCCAAGCCTTTCATGTGTGACGTCATGGATACTCACAGCGACCACAGACACAGAGCTTTCGTATAACAAATATATTTATTAACAAGAAAACAAAACAAATATATACACTTAATAATCACTTTAAACACTAGCTCTGATAGACCTACTATCCCCTGTTCGCGGGAGCGATCCAAAACCCGATTGAAGATGGTTTTGATTGTGGCATTCGCCACTCCTACTTTTGAAGCGCGCACAAAGCCTAGCTTCCGTGACCGGATGTCACGCTGGGACACAAAGTCCGTTCTGGCGCACCAACGGCTGGTTTGCCTCGATCGCAGGAGCGATCTTATCCGATTGAGAATCGGCGTGAATCGTGGCACTCAACCACTCTTCACCTCGGAGCACGCACACAGCATCGCTCCCCCGTGACCGCAGTCACCCAAGGACATAAAGTCCGCAGGCTTCGTCAACTAATGACTCCAGCCTCGCGAGCCTGGCTCGCATATGCACCGTCTTGGCGCAAAGTTTTGTGCACACGCACGAGGTTCTCCCACCGTCTCCAGAACCTGCCTACTGGCTCCGTACACTCTGTTATATAGGCGAGGCCCACGTGACCTCCTACGTCACGCCACCCCCTCGCTTGTTATAACAGTGAAAAGCTTCTATAAGCCGGAAGACACCCAAAGCCTTGTGTCTCCCGTCTCCGCGTTCTTCCCTTTACGGAAAAACCCTACTTCCTGTGGCGAGACTAATCCGCAACCAAGCGTCCCCAAATAGATGCCATGAGGCACGCTGGCTAATACGTTACACATGATACATTTCTAACAGCAGCTTTTCTGGATTTCGCTCAGGCGTTTGATTATTTATTTAACAAAATACGTAGCTTCATTTCAAATTGCACATTCTCAATCGAATTGAATAATTATATTTCATCCACTCAATAATCCACGCAAAGGTCCCTTAAGGCTCCCCGCTATCTCTTACGTTACTTAACATATTCACAGCCGATATTCCCGTTCGAGACGGCACTTTATGCTGACGACACAACTATCTACCCAACTAACACGCGTCTTCCCAAAGCCATGAACCTTCAAGACGCCCTACAGGCTTTTCAAAACTGGGCATCTTCGTGGAGACTAGATCTGGATCCTTCCAAAGACAAGATATTCACGCTTCGGCGCATCAACAATCCCTCTATACACATTAATGACACTGGTCGACAGTGACTTTGTCAAATGGCTAACTGAAGCTCTTTCTTATGTAGCTTGCTATGCTAAAACGAATACAACCACAAAAGTTGCCCATCAGGATCAGTTTTTGGTAATTGTAAATTTACTAAAATGATATATTCCGCAGATAGCAACATGTCGTTTACACTGAAACGCTAGTTGTTTGCGGATTTATTAGAGGACGGCGATCGTCAACTATACATGATTGTAGATCCCACTAAAAATATGAAATAGACGCCCGGCCGGCCAAATCAGTTGAGCGAGTTCGGGAATTGCGAAGATAAGTGCGGTGTGTCACGTACACCATGTTCCGACTCGGCACATCAATTGCGCCCTGTGTCCAGTGAGAACGGTGTTGATATTACTATACAGTGCACGGCTCATGCGCACGTTGCGTTCGAGTGTTAATTTTTGTACGAACAGACTACTTGCAATGCCGCAACAGTATGTAAACCATACAAACGAGTTCTGTTATGTGTGTGGCGAGGAAACGTTGAAGAGCAGAAGGCGGAAGGCCTCCTTTATTGGGAAAGGCAAATAGATTGTATTTGGGTGTCGAATCGGAGATAAGGACAAAAATCGTGTGCCCCTCAGTTTGGTTGTGCATCTTGTGTAACATTACATATTGGTTGGCTATATGTAAATTTGTGATACATTTACAATTCATATGATATGGAGGGAACCAAAGTATAAATCCAGAGACTATTATTTTTGCGTTACCAAAGTTGCTGGAATCTCAAGCAAGATCAAGAAGACCATTCAATATCGCTATCTCCCTTCAGCTATCAGGTCTGTTCTTTACAGCGACGACCTTCCAATTCCAGCGCCACCCGACAATTGGAACTCATTATCTGAAAACTCTGGCGATGACGGTTTAAACGTAAGTACCACAAAGGACGACATTGAAGACCCAGATTTTGTAGGAACGTCTACACAACCTCTTAGAATCAATGTTAAAACTCAATAATCTCGTTCGTGATCTATACTTGACAAAGAACGGCAGCATGGACGTCGCTTCAAAGGGTCTTAACTGAATTCCTTATTAACAGAAAATCTGAGTACTGCGAATAACTAGTGTACGAATGCCTTCATAATTATAAATCACTGGGATGTAACATGTCCCTTAAAATACATTTTCCGGATTCACTCTTAGACTGACACGGTCAGCGACGAACACGGTGAGCGATTGCAACCAGGTTTTATAAACCCGAGAAAACGTTAACAGTGAATGTGGAATCCAAAAAGACCTGAAAACTATTGAGGGACACTAAATAGAGATGTTCCTCTTGCAAAATGGAGCAAAAAATCCAATATCATTCAAAACTACATTTTGATTGATATTGTTATATGAAAGCAAAGTAAATAAATCCAATCATTTGACAACAGTATGAAGGTTTTAATCGCCTATTACAAAGAATCCTTGCCCGTTGCAAATGAATGCTCTGCAAAATTGAAATCAGAACACAGTATTTTATAAGAATCACCCATTCTATCTCTACCTATCTTCTACCTTTATAAGAATCACCCATTCTACACAAAAGTTAAATTTTGTCGTGAAGTGTAATCAAAATGTTTCTTGTAATCCTTCAAATAAACCAATAAAATATCTGGGAGTGCTCCTTGACACTAGACTAACATGAAAACCCCATAATTTGAATAAATAAGGCGCAGGCCACACTCTTCAAACTTTACCCTTTAATAAAAAAGAAGTCGGCTTCGAAAACAGATCTCTCACTTTAACTTTACAAAACTGCCATTCTCCCTCTACTTACTTATGCGTGTCCTGTTTGGTGGGGGAGCTACTCTTGCTGCAAATGTTTCAAAATAATTTTTTTTTGAAAAACACTCCAAACGTTTCAAAATGAAATTCTTCGCACTGCCGTAAGAGCGCCATGATACGTTTTGGACAAACAATTGTATAGGGAGCATATCTTCCCACATTGATCAAAACATTTGTCAAATAAATTATTTAAGTTCTTATCATCCTCCCCTGCATCTAACACATTCAAATTAGGAAACACGTATAAGCAGAAGAATCTAATCTAGATTCTCCAAAGTTACGTTTATACTCATATTTCTATATACACGTAAAAACTTATTTCTATTTCTATACTTCCTTTTTGTGGCAGTGAATGTCTTAAACATAATTTATTCCCGTTTTCTCCAATTCTCCTCTCGTTAAAATTAATATTCATTATTTGAGGTATCCAGTGGGAATGTCTTCTCTATTTTATAGCACTAGTCCTATGCGTGCTAGATTTCTTCTCCTTTGTATCTTGTGAAGCGCTGACCTCGCTGTAAAATAAAATTAAAAAAATTATTTAATTACACCAATAGAAATTAATAATAATAATAATAATAATAATAATAATAATAATAATAATAATAATAATAATAATAATGCAATTCGAAACAATGTATCATATTATGTGTCAAAATATCATTTTAAATAATGAGTTTAAGTTATACCACTACTCCATAGCGTATTTTAATCGTACCGGGTTAATATCATGTTATATCATCATAATGATTCGGAACGTTTAATGTTCTTCTATATTTATTAAGAATTCGGCAGAAATTTAAAAATAATGTTTTGTTTACTTCAGACCATAAGTAGTTTTAATTAATATGATAATATTTAATATTGGTTTATTCTCCTTAGTAAGTTGGGAGAGAACAATTCACATTTACCAATTCCACCCAGTGTGACGAAAGGGAGTAGTTTGTCGATCTGCCGCCGCGAAAGATCGTGGTGAACAGACGTGCTCCTAGAGTGCAGTTGTGTCGCTCAGAAGCTGTATCCTTCGGTTAAGCTGACTTGGAAGTGTGGGACTTCGCTGAAGATGTGCCACTAGTATGGTAGGGTACTGAAATGCATTAAAAAGACTGTTGAGAAAGGAAGCCGAGAAAGAAATCGTGTGAGTTATTTATAAATTGTTTGTTTAGTTTCGAGACAATGTTACTTGGAGATTCTGTTACCCAGCAGGTCGCTGTTGTGACACATGTCGCAAGATACTCCTCAATAATTATGATTCGAATTTAATACGAGATATTCTCTCAAGAATACTCATTGAGATGCTCATAGTAATCAGAAGTCTTGATCATGTTTCCAAGAAAAAAATATCCCTTGTCCAGGCTTGTTCAAAAGGAATAGTTATTTTAAGAAATTAAGTTAATTAAGGAAATAATTAAAAGACTCCCTCCTGTGCTCAAATTTTAGGGTGGATGTCACCGGGCTCAGTGCCGCCCTACTCAATCGTCAATGTAGCAAAGTTTATCTGGGGTAAGGTAAGAAAGAAAAACAAATTGAAAAAAAGAAACAACAAATAATTTGAGAACATCACAATAAGATATAAAATATATCTCAAATTCTGCAATTAAAAGTGCATGTTTATTCTCTTAAAGTTCTGCATGATTCTTCAAAAATGATTTGAAATGACAGCGATAATTTTTAAGGAGGATGATGATTGGCTAATAGGATATGAATTATTGTTCGTCATTATTCAAAATTACTAGATTAAAATAGTGCTGGAAAAGATGGGACCTGGAAAGCGTGCGTGCGAGTGTTATGGTGAAAAGGGTTAACTCTCCTTTACATTAAAACGCTGAACTACTAGTAGCTTCTAGTAACAGTGTTATTACTAGTAACAATCACTAAACAAAGCGATTCGTAATTACCTATTATTGCTACCAGAAAGAAGGAGATGTGAATTACATGTTCACTCTGAAGCTATGAAATTAAACGGATGAAAACTTTTTAATTAATACGGACTTGAAGTAATGTATTACACATAATGACATTATTCGTTTTATTATATTGCGCGCAGATTGCACTTTTTCCCATAATACGTCACAGAGTTTTCAACTAGTTTTGGAGACTAAATAAATTATATTTAGTTCCTTTTTATTGCAATTGAGATTCCATTTTGATACTTAAAATTAGTGTAGTTTGGGTAAGGTAAAGTACTTAATATGAATTGTTTTCTTTTTGGGCCGTGGATATGTCTTTAAGCCATTTGTTCATTTTCTTTCGATTTAATACATGTCACTATAAACTGATGGCATATTGCATACGGGTGATGTCTTGTCATTGAAACTGCCTGCACACCAAGCTGGGGTATTGGTGATGTCAAATCTCTTCTTTCGTGCCATCATTTAGTTTCAGATACAGACATAATGAATATCACAAGTGAATATTCCTGTCAGCAAAGTTCATGACTAAATAATAGCAGTTTGTAGAGTAAGAAAAGAAAACTATTTCATTGTCTCAGGTTTTGCAATTACCTGTACATTACAGTTTGCGTTGTAGTTTATCTTATTTTTCTTTTGACATTTTCACCCACGTGCTGTCTGTACACCTACGTACTCCTACGAAATGTGTCTGTACTTCTTTTTCAACTACATACTATTCCAATTCTTATTAGAATCTAAGCATTTTTAAGTTACAAGTAAGTCCAATTAAAAAATGAATTACTACTGCAAGAATAGTAGGTACGACGGTAAAATTTTGCGGGTAAATTCCATAATTTAGTTAATGTGATTTTAAAATATATCGGTAAAATAATGATTCGTTGAAAACTTCCAAACTCTGAGAGATGTATTTATTGAAGGGATGAAAACACGACTGATTTTGGAAGAAAGTAAAAGTTGTCGGCCGGATGTTACAGACTTCTTGACCTATTTAAAATTACACTAGGGTTCACAACGCTATCTTCTCAAAATTCAATTATTTCAATTATTCGTAAATTTCAAACTGTTTGCGTGATGGTTCTTGTCTGCACGCATTGCATGGCGTGTCATGGAGGCATGTGCACGGGAAACAACGCAGTCAAATTGATAAGACATGGATGAGTCAACCCATTATTCCAAGTACACATAATTCAATAAATGAGGATAAAATGTGAGCGTCAATTGATGTAAAGAGTATTAAGGGTAGATGGATTTAGATTAATCTGGTATGCTTGACAGTTTGCATCTGACATGATATGAAACTCGGTTTCAAAACCCTCATAAAATATGGAATGGTGTTCGCCAGAGCTGCATAGAACACTGCATTTACTAAATTTGAGAAATAATATACCCCAATTTCTTCAACCCATGACATAATACACATGTTTAAAGATTAAACATCTTTAATTATTACAATTCTGCCATGGAATTTTCAAATTGTTATTTACACCTTTCTAGTTAATTGTTTTCCTTTTGATGATTTGTAGTACGTAGTTCAGTTTACATTTAACTCTCTGTATGTTTGTTGACTTATTAACTAAAATTAAGGTTACAACTAGCATTGCGGTTGAGGACACCAAATGGTCACCTCTAATTAGAGTCCAATTTGGAATATTTCTTTAGAAACTTTTAGAAATATTTCTTTTTTTCTTGTGGGATAGATTGGTTTCTGGCAAGGTTGATTACGGTTAAATTTGGTATCTGCATTAGATTGGAGTAGAATTGGGTGGATATGATGTGCCAAGTTATAGGTTGGATATTGAATTCTGAATGGAGGTGTGTATTAGGTATAATTCATGATGCGTTGGTAATTGTTCTTAGGGATTGATTTTGTATAATTTGGATTTTGTTGATCGTGTACGTTGATCTTGGCTGCATTTAGCCATATTGGACATGCGTACAGTAGGCTCGATTGTTTTGTACACCGCTTGTGCTGTGTCATATATAAATGGCTGTTCCTATTGATGATTGGTTTTAATTGTAGTAGTTTCTTTTTAGCCTTTATTGTCAATGTAATGTTTCCTATTTAGTTTGAGGCCGATTGTTAGGCGTACGTATTTTATTGGCTTGTTTGACGGGAAACTTCGTATATCTTAATAAGAAGTTATTGACATATATTCTCGCTATTTTCTTTAGTGTTATATTTTGAAGGCCTTAATACTCGGAAAGAAAGAACCTGTACTTTTTGTGTCGTCGAAAACAGTACGAAGTGCGTAATAGCATGACAAATCCGTCCATAATTACAAGCCGTATTTACATGTTCAGAACAAACTTACGAATTAATGCGAAAGTGTTTAAAATAATAATATTGATTTCAGTCTGCGGATTTACGTAATTTTAATAGGCATATTTAAGCGATGTGTTGGAACTAATGTTATTGTTCGATCCCAATACCAATATATCTACCAAGGAACAATACATTGCTCGCACGTTGTTTGAGCACTACCCGACAAATGAAACTGCACTCGTCGGGATTGCCGCCCGCAGCTGTCGGCCATCTTGGTTAACCCCTTCCCGCAGCCCTGAGCGGGGGCGTCGGAAAGAATCGGGGCCACGAGCAGGCTGCGGTGGCTGCGGGCGGGGGCGCGTCGCGAGCGGACGGGTGCGGCGGTAGCTGGCCGAGAGCGGGCCGGGGCCCCGCGGGACACCATAGCCAGAAACGCGGTAATCGCCTCTCGCCCTCTTGGTAGAGCCGGCAGCGCCGAGCGCCGAATGCGCGTCATGATGCAATAATAAAAGAACAGGGGTGTCTCGCACGGAGCTGCCCGCTTCGCGCCAGATCGGCGGACTGTTAGGGCTGCTGGCCCTTAGCCTCCACAACCACCATCTCCTTCTTGTTCGTTACACATTTCGCAAACGGAACTGATTGATTGGACAGTGATTCTGAGCGCGTCAACTGCTAAGGTCATTAGGCCCATAAGTGAATTGCATGTTCTCGAGTGGCAGTGATCTTCCTTCGCTGGATGGTGTGATCCGGCGCCGACCTACCGTTGGTTAATGGGTCTTCCCTCAACCAAGTATCTCCCACCAGCAGGGCATCGCCCAAGCCGGGACAAGATCTAAGCTCCCGACCGGTCTCCTGGCTTGTGGTAGTGTAGTGCTTTTAAGTGTGTGTGTGTGTAAGAAGGGGTGGGGTTAGGACATAGAAGAGCAAGGAAAGATCACGCGCGGTTCGTGGTCCGTTTGTTAGGGTACTACTCCAGCATTCGCCTGGTATTGATAAGAGAAATCACAGAAAACTACAAATCAGAGCAGCCGACCGCTAGAATTCTCCTCCAGACAGCGGCTAAATTCGATCTAGCTATCCAGCTAGTGTCCAAAATCCTGCCACTGTTGGAACTCGAACCAAAGACCTCCCTGTCAAAGTCACTGTAGTTGAAAATGAAGCGAAATCCACTAGGAACATTCAGCGTCGATTGTGTCGCTGCGTCAAAAAACTAAAACATTTGGGTTTTTACTAAGTCTCTCAATTTTTTTTCAAACCGAAGGCGCACCCAGGATTTTTCTCTGGGCGGGGGGAGGGCTACAGTATAGTGTCCAGCGGACTTGATGATTCCTTATAAAGAATTTTTCATTTCTGGAGAATATGATAATTTTATTTGTTGACTTCAATGTTGTTGAATGTTGCCGAAATTGATGAAGTTCGTTAGAATAGAAAATTAGTAAAAGTTATATTTTTGAATGTGTATCATATATTATTGACTTCTGGGGGAGGGGGCTGAATCTTCAAGAGACCCCCGCCTGCCCTTGTGTGCGCCGCAGTTATTATTCCTTTCATGAACGTTGCGAAATCCATCAGGGACACTGCGTTTCGTTCACAGTTGGTCAGATGTGATATTGAATGAAATTGAATGGTCTAAGGATATGTTGATAATTAAGACGACGACACTCGTGAAACTGATTTGGAATCATCCAATGCAAGACATGTTCTACAGCCTTACAGAGATGTTGGGTAGGAGAAGTCAGTCGCGTTATGTAGACTCGTCTTTCACCTTTTAGGACAGAAAACTATTTCGAACTTTGAATGTGTTTGTCAGCCCAGAATATTAATTATGAAATGACTTTGGACTCTACCAGATGTCTAATTTTCTCATTCCCAACCATACACCTGGTCACAGAGAAGAGTATTCCTTGATTCCGAACTCTTCTCTGTGATGTCTCATTCCATTTCGTGAAGGAGGAATTAGAGTGATTGTCACAGAGGTCATTACCTTCACAATATTTCAGTTAATAAATAATTATTTTCCTTACTTCCAATAAAAGAATGTGAAAATGGTACATAGTATCATTTTGGATGCCGCTTATTGTTATCACTTTAGGCCGCAGGTAATATGATAAAATTAACCGATTTATAACAATAGGTGAAATATTCTAATTAAGATTAGCCAATTAAAAAGATATCTACATGAAATAGTTTACTATGGAAAACGCATCCATTTATGATATATTCACATGATCCTTCACCGAGAAAATAAAGTTTTTACGGCCTGAAGAACATCGTTTTTATTCTTTTACAGTTTGCACAGAAGAAGTTGAGAAATTTGTAGCTGCAATGCTGCATTGCGTTGACTCATTTTAGGTTAACTGTCATAACGTTCAATAATAGAAATTTTCTCGTTAATTGTCAAGTCTTAACGTTTTAGCCAACTTTTCACACTGGCCATCACTGCAACACTGCAAACCTGCTAACTTCGCGAACGAATGGGAACTGACGGCTTCGTGCGCCGCATTGAAAGTTTGGAAGATGACCTGCGAGAGGGGAAAGACGATCAAGCGTTAACCAGCAAATTGATTCAAAGTACAAATAAATAACACTCTCAACTGATCACAATGTACAAGCTGGACTTCGCCAAGGATTCCTTTATCACCTACGCTTTTTAATGTTTTTATTTCTGATATGCCATATCTCTTACATTCAGACATTGCCTTTTTGCGGACGACACTGCAACCTCTCATAACGATATTCTTTTAGGTAGAGAAAATCTCCAAGATGACCTAAATCTCCACATTTCTTGGTTCAATGATTGGCAAATAAAAAATCATCAAAAATCTCAAGCTAAAATCTTCTCCTTAGAACCGATTCCTCCTGCTTATCCCCTGATAATTAATAATCATTCTGTCAAATGGATTCCAAATGTCACTCCTGTTAAATATCTTGGACTTCAAATAGACACTAAACTAACCTGAAAAAAAAACACATAATATCAGTAGCTAATAACACACATAAAAATATAAAAATTGTATCCATTTATAAACAGAAAATCTAAATTATCAATAGACTCAGCATTAATAATATTTAAATACATTATACTATCCTCACTAACTTACGCCTGCCCAATATGGGGAGGTTTCGATAAAATCAACCTTTGGAAACTCGAAGTACTGCATAACAAACTCTTATATGATTTAACAGCTCCATGGTATATCAAAAATGACCAAATTTTAAAAGAATTATCTATAGAACCTCTAAAAACTTGGATTCTAAAACTTTCTTCCCATTTCTACTCTTCTCTTTCCTCTTGTCACTTGTTTGTTCACTCTAAGTAAATTAGTCAATCTTTTCCCTCGGATCAAATCAAGATATAAAGACCTACTACATCTCCTTAATTAGCTATAAAACAGGTCCAGAAATCCCTAAATTTAAAATATTTTTTGTACTCCAAATATTTTATGTATTTTTCAGAAGGACACTTCCTGGGCATCCTTTAGAGTTAGTTTCTACTATTATTGTTTTCAAGCACTGTTCATGTACGGTGAAATGTAGTTCAAAAACCGATTATGTATACTGTATAACCTGAAAACCCTTGAAAGGCATAATGTTGTCGAACAAGGATAATAAAACTATTTTTTTAAGTTATTTTTAGAACAGCGTGTGGGATAGTGACACCGTGTACGCCAATAGCGAATAATATACGAAGGCTGTTCAAAATGTAATGATAAAACGCTCTACAGAAGAAAAATATTTATTCAATCTTTCAAATTTACATCCTCTTTTTCGGAGTAACCTCCCTCAATTCTAATCCACATCTGCCATTGTTCCTTCCACTTTTTGATCACGAACGCCAGCCCATCTTTCCTGAGCTTCTTGCAGCGCGCCTCCACAGCTTCGATGACCTCGTGATTGTCCTTGAATTTCCGTGCTCTGAGGGGAAGCTTAAGTTCAGGGAACAGCCAGAAGTCGTGAGGAACCACATGTGGACTGTACGGTGGATGGGGTACAAGTGCGATGCCTCGAGCGATCAAGAAATCCACTACAGCGCGAGCGACGTGCGGCCTCGCGTTGTCACGATGCGCGGCACCCAGTGCATGATACGCGTCGCATGGCCAAATCATCGTGCATCAACCAATCGAAAATGCGCTGTCAATTGAAATGTCTAAGACATTGGCAAGCTTGGCAGACTATGGCAAGCTCTCTGGTGGCAATTCGTCGATCATCGTAAATAATAACGGCATCTGACATTTCATTTTTCCAGAGTTTCGCCAACAATTTCACGTTCACGTCGATCTAAGTTGCTATCCAAGCTGGACATGGTAGGCGAATATTTAACACACGTTACGTGAAACGCCACATACGTTCACTCACCACACCGGTCAACTTGAAACTAATAGTATTGTTGGCTAAGCATATAGGTTACACGATGGTATTCAGTTCTGCCACTCTTCGCAACACATTTTCCCTAAGGGTCCCTGTTATCATTACGTTTTGAACAGTCCTCGTAATTTGCTCATCTTTTTCAAGGCGCGAGTCTTGATGGGTCAAAATTGGGCGTAACTGAAATATGTTTCGAAACAATGATAATATAAAACGAATTATGATTACAATAAACGACATTTTCTTGGAAGAAAAAAATGCTTGATGTCAGACTATCGAAACAAGCAAAGAAAAGCATATTCAACATTCAAAATTATTTTTAATTCCTCGATTTTCCACCCATTCGACCAACAAAGATAGAATATCTCATCGGAGCGTTTTCCAATTTGGTTGAGTACATTACAATTTAAGTCTATGCATATGAAATATGTCTAAAGATAGCACCTTTTTACAGTACTCCTCCACAACCAAATACATACATTCAGCTGTCTCACCAACTATGGGCCACCTCCATAACTTAAGTTTTCACGATATCAAAATGCAATTTTTGCTCAACAATGCAAAATCATGTGGTCAGCAACATTCTGTAACGATATTGTTTGAAATATTTTTAGTTTTCAAAAATTTAATAATCTTCAATTTTTTAAATGGAACTCTCTAGTAATCGTAACACTTACTAGCAACGTTTCGCACTAGCAATAATAAAAAGAGGAATATGATGATCATTCATTTGTTAAGTTTTTTATAGTAATATGAGTATAAAATTATATTTCCTGGTGTGTGATTTTAAATTAAACGAACAACATTCTCTTTAGTAGCCCTTATACTGTCGCCTTTGTTGAAGGTGTTGCGCCGAGGCTATTACGAGGAGAGGGGAGAGGGGAGAGGGCAGAGGGCAGAGGAATAGTAGGATCTGAGAGTGTGGCAGAGGGATAGACGCCTAACTATAGCAATCCATGGTCTTGTCACCACGGACATACTAAACACCAATATTAAAGATCAGAATGAAATATTTTTTCCATTGATTCATCAGAATTGAACTTTTCTTCTACAGGTTGGAATTCCAAAGTATCGATTTATAATGACTGAAGATACTACAATATCTCAAGACTATTTATCACATCATTTAAAGGAAGAAATGTTCTATCATTATTTACTGCTATTCAGCTTCGCACTTAGTACATCTTTGTACTAAAGGGTGAAACAAAAAAAACTTAGATAGTTTCTTAGGTAATTTTGTTATCAAGTAAATTTACAAAAATAAAATAAGACGTATATAGAAAAGAAGAAAAACATAAAAACAGAATGAAGATAGGTAAATTATTTTCACACATGCCCCATCGACAGCACAATGCACATCTCCAGTCGTATATTGAAGGATCGTCGAACTGACTGCAGTGTTTTGTGACACTGTAGATCGATGCTTAGAAATGTTAAATTGGAGGATGAAAAGCTCAATTCTGAAGAATCAGTGGAAAAAATTCACTCTGATCGTTAATATAAATGTTTGGTCCTGTGTCCTTCGTGTACAAACCATGGATGGCTCCACTTATGCCACTTCCCTCACTGCCACCACTCTAAGTCTCCCTCTCCCTTAAAACCTCGGCGCCGTGATGACCATCTTTCCCAACGGCGACAGATTCAAGGGAAACTAAAGAAAATATTGTACGCTTAATTAGAAGCTACATAATAGAAAGTATATCTTTATATTCGAATGACTATAAAATATTGATACATGTCTCTATGAACTATTGTATTACTCTTTTTATCATCTATCTATTGATTGTGAGAAAAATATATAAGTATATTTAAAAAATTAGAGATGATTAAATTTCTCGACAATTAAATATATTTCATCCAATATGTCTACGGCATATTACATTCCCCATCATTTCCCTTTATTAAGCGAAAATTGCATTTCGATATCGTGAGTCGTTTAGAAGGTATGGGAAGGCCCATAGTTGGCGAGACACTCGCTATACCTTGAACATATTGAATTGAACAAATGATCGACACTGTTTTTTAATCCTTTTTAGCAGTACTCTTACTTCCACTGTTAATAAAATCTGCGCGTAGCTAATACAATGTGTAATTTGTGCTCGGAGGCCAGGACTGCACCGGCCTCCGTTTGCTTTGCTGGGCGGGGCAACTGGGACGACAAATTTGCGAATTCAGCTACGAGCCAACCCCGCGACTGAGTGGGCGCTGAGAGGCCTGACCAACGCGCCTACACGCGCACTGTTACCGTCCTCACTAGCTTCGTCAAAGCAGGAGGCGATGCACACAATCTTCATACGAAATTATTCCTTTAAATAAGAAAAACCTGAAAAAGTGAAAGATAGTAAGAACCAGCTTCATCATACTCATTATTTTTTGTGGTTTTGTCGTATTTAAATATTCACAAATAACCTTCAGGCACCTTTTTAATAATTTTAATAATTTTAATAATACAACCGCGATTAAACATAACCTTAACCATGTTTCACTTTTACCATGCTTTACCATGGAACTCGATTAATAGAATCGAGTTTTCATGCTTAAAACAATCGAGTTTGCTTCAACTCTCTCAGTTCGCTCTCTGAAATTTCCAATAAACAGTCTTCGCCCTTTGCAAGCGTTTCCGTCTTTCGGTGCGAAGTATTCACTATACAGTACGAGTACGGTCTCAATCTCGTATGTTGTAGTAGTGCTTTGTTTCACGTTCTTTTGACTTCGTTCTTTGTGAAATGGCAGAACGCAGTAGGAGAGCTCAAAACTTCTTCGCTAAGGAAAAAGAGCGTGTTGTTGAGCTTGAGGTAAAGTATTCCTCTTAATTGCAAAACGAAAACCGGACGGAAGCACACAAAGCAATAGTTGGAAGCGTGGTATGCCCTCGCAGAAGGATTTATTGAGAGTTGGACTCTGTGAAAGTGAGAGTTGGACTGTGAAAAGGTGCCAAAGACGTTGCGAAGAAAGAAGGGAGAAAATAACTACCGGTGAGCTGTTTAATTTCAAATCAGGGAAGCTGAATATTCATGTATTGTGGTCACGTTAACGAAGTCGATGTTATTTTATGGAATTGTTTGTTTAGGTGGGGAATCTCCAACAAAGACTGTGTTCTATATTGAAAAGAAGATGTAGTATCTTGTTGGCCGGGAGGGTTCAAAAATGTATCAATCCATGCGAGTCGGATGAGTTACCAAGATATAAAAAAAAGAGTCGAATCACAGACGTACAAACGTTTTGTACAATTTTTGCTCGAGTATTGCACAGTGCACTTACGTAAATTTGGTAGCAGTCTGGTTTTCATTAAAATTACTGAAACATTGAAATTTGAAATCTTCGAATATTGCATAAGTTTTACAAGCGATGCTGAAGATTTGGAATGGCAGAGACAATTTAATATTACGTGGCCGTTACAAATAATACGAGAAAGTATTGTTCCGCTGTTGTGGAACAATAGTTTCAGTAAGTTTCCTCAATTTCTTAGAAATGACATTAATTTTTATTTCCTATCGCTCCAAAAGGTCTAACTAGGGAATGAAGGAATATATATCAGTTCTTCATTTCAACGTCGTAGAAATGGATTTCGAATCGCGATAGTTAAGGGCAGCAGAGCAGCCTTATTGTAGAATCTTCTGCGCATTTTGACACGTGTGATGCTTAAAAATTCGCGTGCATGCACCTGTTACTTCAGTTCGCGAACGCATAGGCATGAGAACCGTCGCCCATGCAATAAAATTAAAGAAACATTGAACCGGAAGAGGGTTACAATTGATTCTGCCATTCTCTTCTTTCGAAAAATCAACCACAGATTAATTACCGCGTTTTCGCAGATGTGCATTTCCATCTCCCTGAAATTATGCATGAAAAATGTAAAAAATAATTTAGGAATGAACTACTTTCCATGACCTTTCCATAATGAGGTAGAACGCATTTTTAAAACGATCATTGTCTCTTCT
This sequence comes from Gryllus bimaculatus, assembly GCA_017312745.1. Classification (NCBI taxonomy): domain Eukaryota; kingdom Metazoa; phylum Arthropoda; class Insecta; order Orthoptera; family Gryllidae; genus Gryllus; species Gryllus bimaculatus. The sequence goes on along the minus strand of BOPP01000258.1, from coordinate 831,319 downwards.
CCAAAAGTTTTTTGATTCGCGCGTGGAAGACATCAATGTTTTTTGATTGAATTCTTTTAATAATCGGAAAGTACAAACAGTAATTATAAATTTTATGTTAAAAGTTAATACATTTATAGATTTTTCGTGTAAACTTTCGTGTTATCCTAACTCGGCATAGTACGTGATAACTTTAAATGCCGGTGTTTCAATGCCAAAGTTATTCTAGCATCATTGATAGTCGAATTTTTAAGCAAACTTATCGCGGAATGTCTTATGTTATCGTGAAATAACGCGATCAATATTTTTATCGCGAAATATAAAAAAATATTAAGGCAAAAAATAATGCATTTAATCCTTTGTAACTGTTGTTGCTGTGCCTAGTAAAAGGTAATTCGATTCGTTACTTTCGATTCTCTATGAGAATCTGAAAATACAATAAGTATTAGCTCATTTGTTACATAAGTAAATCTGACAAAATAGCTGAACCCCGTTATGTCCCCTTTTATAATACCTACATTCAGTTCGTAGTGAATGACCTGAAGCAACAATCTCAGGTTTCTTTCTTGTGACCTTGATGGGTATCCACGGCATCTCCCGTGCTTCCTTCGGAGAAGGATGTTGGGAAGCGTCGCAGTGTGGATGCTAGGGATCAAAGATTATGGCGCTGAGATTTTTAACTCGAGCTTTATGTTTACTGAAGCGTTATGTTTTGTCCTCAGCCCTTCGTAACGAAAGGGTGTCTGCCATTCTTCGCATGAGGTTTTTTACCGTATGAGTGAAGATGAACATGCTTGTTTTAGTGCATTTATAAACACTTGAGTAATGTTAATAATGCGGAAAAATGTTGAGGAAAACTGAAAAAAATGAACGTGGAAAAATATTGTTTCGAGATTTGTAAAATCCAATCAGTCTATGAGACCTGGAATGCATTCAACACATAATTACAATTTTTTAGTATTAGAAGTGTGAATTGCAAGCCTGCGGCGCGGTAATGTCGGTCCTCGGTAGGCGCCGGTACTCACGCAGCTTCCCCCTGCAAACAAGCAAACCACGTTCATTTCTCACAGCGTCCGCCTGCGCGACTGGCGACCCTACTTCCCCTATTAACGCCCCTCGCCTCACTAATCACTCAGCCGCACCCTGGCGTCCTTGGACATCGATCAGTGTTGTTTCATTAATCCTTGTCACTGATCCAAAAACTGGCATCTGGCTAAACGAGATTGCTTTCATGTTTATTACAATTCTTATAATCTTCATACGATTATTTCTAATAATTGTACACTAATAATAAAAAGGAATATAATAATGATAACACTACCTCTTCTTTTTTCTTCTTAATATTTGTTAGAATCAGATTCTTAATGTTACTGTAAAGTATAATAGTAGTTCAACATCATAGCATACATTTTCTTCTATTATTTGTAACGGAAATGCAAAATCAGTAGGGTTCGTGGCTTCATTAACTAGGGATACTACAAATCTTCAATAGAAAAAATATCATGTAAAACAAATAAGTTTAACAATTATTTTACACTATGTCTCGTTTCGATAGGGGTTCGAAAAAATTGAAACTTTTGCCAGTGACGAAATGTTAGAGGTTTTAATGAAAATCGGACCTATACAATATTTATAATCGTATTTTACTCTATTCGAGCAGCAACTGAAAAACGTTTGGAGGCATTTTTGAAAATGTCCTTGAGGATTCACGTAAAGTGTATGCCCCTAAAATTTAAATGATACATTTCGAATTCGCAGAGCTTTGAGTTCTGCAAGATCAATTGGGAAATGCCGATTTGGGGGAAAACCAGAGAGGTGCATTACTAGATCACTTCGGAATTGTGAAGCATTTGCCTTTCTCCTCCAGCCAGAACGAGCCAACATTAACTTGTTCAATAGAACGTTACAATTGACAGGTTTATGGACAATTATCTTAACAACAGAATAATATATTAATTCTTAACATGTTACACTTAACAACGTGTATTTATGTTTGGTATACACGAATGGAAAACGTGTAAAGCCAATTGCTCGATCGTGTGTTGTCTGTTAAGCTTCGCACAAGTCGCACAGTTTTGAAAACAGCCGTTTCCGATTTCGAATTCCAGCATTGTATTTCCAGCATATTATATGAAATGATCACAGGCAGAAACAATGGACTTCTTGAGGGCGATGGTCGCGACCCGCAAATATACGGAACATTGAGTGAATTGAAGTATGAAGGGAAAAAAAACATGAGAGGAACACCACCACCTGCCGGCTATTACATGCACTACACTCACGAGACTGACGTCCTAAATATCTGACGTGGCCGACAATAGGAAATCCCCTCTGAGTCCCATTCGCGCAGATGGCTGGGCGTGCGACGGCGTCGCGGCGGCGTCGCGCAGTGCCAAGGTGCGCCGGTCCGCCGGGATCGTCCCTGCCCCCCCCCCGTCCACCCCACACCCGCGCGGTTATAGCGAATGCATGAGCGCAGGGGGAGCGCCGCCGATACCGCACATAACGGCCGCGCGCCATGCGAACTGATGGCCAACTAATAGCGCGGGCGCGTCGCGTCAGCGCCCGCCCGCCCGGCCGCTACGTCACCCGCCGCGCGCCGCCCCGCCCGCCCCGGCGACGAGGCGTCGGCCGCGGCCCCTTGCCCCGCGCGTTTTTAATCGCGACCACGCCCGTTCGCTCGCAGGCGCGCGCGTGAATAAATAAACGCCCCGCCGCCGCCGCGCCGTGCGTTGTCGAAGCCGTTCCCTGTCAATAAGGACGCGTCGCCGGCGCCGGCGGGCCATCCGGATATGCTTTATGTGGGGGTTAGCGCGAAATCCAACAGGTCGATCCACTCTGGGAGGCGGCGGCGCCGGGCGTTTCTCCGGGTAAGGGCTCGCTGCATTCCACGCGTTTCGCGAGAATGGGAACGTACGCGCAGTTTCTTAACAGTTTTAATCTTTTTCGTAGAGTATTTGGGGGAAACGATGAAAATTAACAGGGTATCCATGCAAAATTGTATCGAGAAAAATACGTTTCAGAATATCGTGAACGTAAATTGCTCGTCCATGAATGCTCGTTAGTCCTTTATGCATCTCTTGAGCGACCTACTGTTTCCTCAAGTCGCTAAAATACTTTACTGAAAGAATTACTCTCCGAAAGAAACTGATCATCTTATCTTCCTATTTCTTTGCGGATTCTTTTTTTCTGTCGTTCTCTACCGAGGAAAAGTTTTGGTCTCCTCAAGACGTCGAGACCGCGAAACCCAATCTTGCGGCAGCGGCCACCGTTGGCATCTTTGATCGTCGTCGAGAGCAATTGTTCTTAGGAGGAGCTCGCTAAGCTTGTATTTGTAGAAACTTGCCCAAACATTGTGTACTCAGGTGAAGGACGTTACATCGTGAAGAACAATGGAGTTATTAAATTCACCCTGCGTGTAATCGCTTGTCTAACAGTTTCCCTCCTATGATCACCAACAACGGCTCGTGCCAAGTCTCCCCACATCCCCTGAATTCATTCAGAACCTATTAGGTGAGTAGGGGGCTCACGAGTAATTGACAGGTAAATATACGAAAATATTGATGCAAAAGCAACGACAAAATTAAGACAACTCCCTATAATACTACGATAGCACTGTTAATTTAATAATCCTTTTTAGTGAACTGAATCTTAATAGACATTTGGAAAAGGATTTATACCTGTTCATTTTTGAGTATCTGTAGTATTGTATCCATTCACTTCGCCAATAAAGATAACAAGATGAAGATACTAGCTTCCGTCTTAAAATAGGCAATATTCAGAGATGTCACAATGTAAAGTAAGATTGCCCACGCATACTGAGCGGAAATGAAGAATTCATCCATAGGTGCATTTCGTACCTATGAAGTGATGATTAGTGCCCTGATGAGGGAGAAATCTGAAGGTGGAATTTCCTCGCAAGCCGACGTATAGGTCAGCGCCAAATTTCCCCATTGTGCGGGGGAGAAGCACCGCAAAAACAGGACTACTGACCGTATCAGTTGACGTGCTCGGAAACTTCAATCAGAAGAGAAAATGGATAATCGAAGATAACTAATTATAATTCTCACCTTACGAAGGATCTGTCAAACTGAACGGACCAAACAGATGAAAGGCAGCATCAGCGCCAAAGATTTCTCATTCTTCAGTTTTCCAGTGGCAAGGTCAACACTTGTGGTTGGAGGCAGCGACAACGTTTGCTCCCATCGTTCGAGTTCTCCCACGTTGCGATCTCCTGTTCGGGAACGGGAAAATGATGACTGGGTGATGAAAAACAAAGGCCAACCTGGTGAAGTGTGATCAGCTTGATAATGCTGTGAATGTGGTGAAATGCAAACGGACTAACTTCCTAAATATTGCTGCGCACCAACGACCACACTGATAATCATTTTAGTTTAAGCCTCAGAATCAAACATGCATACTATGTTTAAAATTATAGTATATAGAAATGTATATATATATATACATATATATACATATATATACATATATATACATATATACATATATATACATATATATATATATATGAGAGAGAGAATTTTAAAATGAGTATATTGCTGTACCTGAAATTAGTCCGTACTATTTCCTTTTTAATTACTTATTTACTACTATTGTAATTTTGTTTTTATAATATATATATATATATATATATATATATATATATATATATATGAGAGAGAGAGAGAGTGAGAGAGAGGGGAGAAGGAGACTAATTTAATTACTTATTTACTATTATTGTAATGTTGTTTTTGACATGCTAAGGCCGATAACAAAAACATTAAATATACATAGGCAAGTGTCACAATTACTTACCATTTATTTCAAAATTTATTTTGCAAAAGTATATGAATTATTATAAAATTTTCTTCCCGTCCTTGAGATTACTCAATTGAAACGGACTCCAAAAACCCTCAAGAGTCTTGAGAATACCTGAAAATGACACAAGAAAAGGCAGTTTATTCAAAATAATATGTTATACTCTTCAAAAGTTTAAAGGCAACCAACTAGATCAAAACACAGAGACGTTTATTAATACGCTGCCCTTCACATTCCTTTCTCATGTATACGATTATTTCACGTTGAAATGTATCAGGGTGTTGGTTTTACTTGAGCAATCCGTACAGCGTCGCCTGGGTATCTAAGGTAGTTTGAATCCCCTTGAATGAGTATGATGAAAGCTGAAGTTTAGCACGTAAAATGTTTATGTCCTTCGGTACACAAATTTATGCAAAAGAGTTTGTTCCAAAATTGCAAACAAATAAGATATATTTCTTTCTTATGCTAGAAAATATATTATTTCGCTAAAAGCGAGACTATTGTGGTAGAAGGTATTGCAATTGTCACACCAAAGACCACTAGACTTTACATTTGCGCACTTCGATCTACAAAATATTGCTATGTGTTCTAGAGAGGAAACGTACAATTTCTGGAAATTGTATAAAATATTATTGCTCCTTGTAATGAACTGAAATTAGCGAAAATATTTTTATATCGTTATCACATTACGATTGTTCCTAAACACCTCAATATTTGGAAAACATTCTTTATCTTAATCTGTAGGTACTTACCAATAAGAAGGAGTATTACGAAACATTATCCGATGAGAAATACAACAGTATACAAAACTGTAGCTGTAGCTGAAAATGCCGCTAGATAAATCGAGAGGTCTCCTGACAGTATCTGTGCGTCAGTATTGTATTAAAAACGCACCTTTTGGGGCAATTTTAATTCTTGGTTGCCCAAAAATATTTGTGTTAAATTTGAGAAAAACACTACAGGTATTAAAAACATTTTTAAGTCTTGCCGATAAACCAACGAAATAACCAAACGAGTTTGGTACTTGTTTTATCGGTTGTGTGTCTTGAACACTTTCCGTAATACCTTCTTATAAGAAGAAAATGAAATAAAGATGAAAAATCAGTTCTTGAATAAGTGAAATCATACCCAACCTTTGGCTACAACTCATTAGTTTCCATACTTCTGAACGGATGGCGGAAAGCTCGAACGGATGTCGGGAGTTCAGAGGGGCTTTTTACTCCTCTATTTGGTTGAGTTAAGTCAATATCATATTGTATTACGAAAAGTCCTTAACTCTTGAAAGAAGCCTTTGCGGTGAAGTGTGGCGGAGAGCGAAAACATTGTGCTTCGAGGCAGGTGCTCTCCCAGGCGCCGTGCGGCGGGGCCCGAGGCGGCACGGGCACGGCCGCTCTGCAGCCCCTGGCGGAGTTTTAATCAGGGGCGCGCGCCGCCGCCCCCGCTTCCCCCGCTCGCTCCGTCCCCTTCTCCCCGCTGCCGCCCCGCCCGCGCTCCGCGCCGCCGCCGCCATCGCCAATCGTCGCGCCCGCCCCATTAACGAGCCGTGAGGCGCGGATCATCCTCGGCTGGCGGGGCGGCGCGCCGAGCGCAATGGTCGGAAACGGGACCGGCAGTCAGCCTTCGGGTTTATTATCACGCACTGCCGTCCCTGCCGCCGCGCTCGCCTCGCCGCTATCGTGATCGTCTGAGCCCGGGCGACGGGGGCGGGACGGGAGGCGGGGGCGGGCGCGGGCGCGGGGGCGGGAGGGGCGGGGAGGGCGAGCGGCGTCCGGCGAGCGGTCCTTCGCAGGAGCTCCTTATTACCCGGCCGCGCCGCAAATCCCGGCAGCGCGGCAGCAAACACCGCGCTGAGCACACGCTTCCGCACCGGCGGCGGGACGGGCAGGCCGGCGGAATGGTTTCATTTGGTTACGTTTTGCTAATATTTTTTCAAAAGTTTTCAGTGATTACCACTCATGCATTTCTGATGCATCAGTAACATTCAAGAATAGTAATTGTAGAATTTAATGGAATAAAAAATAAATTCGTTATCTCTTTTCTTTTGTTTCGGATTCAAAAGAAAAGTCATGTAAGTCTAAAAATAAAACACAATAATTGATCGATAATTGGCGTGAATTTTGAGATGAACGAATTGACGAGTATACATAAGTATCTATATTACTAATTTCCATATCGCGAGAAATAAGAAGAAAATGACGCAGTCTTCGGCTGTGGAGATGTGTCTATGGTTTTATTAGATACCCACGAAATCGAGTAAAAATACCAAAACAATGAAATAGTTTGCAAATAAAAATGCAAATATTTGATTGTGTTAACCCATCTATTCTCATACCGTGCGTACGACTGAATAATCAAACTCAATACTTCTCGGCTTACGACAGAGTTGAGGTAACGCAATATTAAGGCTGCAAGGAAGTAACTGTCATTTACTATTCACGTGTTGCGTTATGGAAGAGCAACTTTTTTTATATTCTTGAAATATAAAGAACTCTTGAACTGAATATATACTATATTATGGTCTTGCCGTATTCGTGAAGACTGTTTTCGTTAAAATATTTAATTTATTGCTGTGTTTTACGAGATAATTTTATTCGTTGTCTTTGAGCAATGTGCTTACTAATTTTCGAAATCGAATTGTGTGGTTTTGTTCAGCAGCATTTTTACTGTTGCAGACTACAAGAAAAACGATCAACTGTAAGCGATTTTATTCGTCCGTTTCATAATACTTTGCGCAACCTTTTTCTGCCGGCTTACGTTCTTATTCGTATGTGTTGAGCGATCTGCCTTTTCCTGAAGGAAATAAAAAAAATATCAACACGTCTAAATATGGTGAGTAACATGAATGTAGTAAGCCATAACTCCTAACGGATTTGAATTCTGCATTCGGCACTTTTATTCGTCAATGCCAATGTCACAAAAGAAGTTACATTTGATGATCTATTTTCATTTCTAAAACAATTGTTAAAATTGTCAAAGCAGCCCTGTGAGGGCAGCAGTACGCCCATACCAATCATTGGGAATTAGGGGTATTTCGTGATGTACGCGGTAGCTGGCATTCGTTATTGATCATACAGAAACTACCCCTTTTAATATAATATTGATAGAAACTACCCTTTTTGGAACGTGCAAAGAAGAAATTAGTCACCTCTTCAGAAACGCAAAAATAAATATCGATTGAAAATACTTTATAAACGACCTGTTTTGAATTGTGGAGCCAGAGAGGGCAGACTTTATGACTCAAAACTAAAGCATTAAATTGTTTTATTACGTTTTATAATTTGTTTCGGTAAAAAAGAGCTTCAGAATAGTATTTCGGTTCTTGATATCCAATATGTTTCATTATCTTCGGTTTGTATTTTGAAACGGTTCTCATGTATTTTTATTAAGTAATTTTGAAAGCATTCATAACGCTGGAGGAGTTCGATATATAATTGATTGACGATTACTATCCTGTCTAGAGCAAAAACCTTAATAATCGTAATATATAAAACTGGATATTTGTGTACCGTATTCGTATTTGTTCCTGCAAAACTCTTCAAAGCGTGGAGACCTTTGAACCAAATTCTTCATAAATACATTTGAGCGATCTAAAAAAAATATAAAAAAATTGGGGGTATTGGCGATTGAAATTGTTACCCTCTAAACTTTTTTTTGTTATTTAAGGTCGCATCAACTTCTAGGTCATTAGCGACCAGTATTGCTTGTACGAAGGTTGCCTTTTATGTTTCGGGATTTGGCAACCCTGGTGTTGCAATCTCGCAACTCTATGGTTAAATTGGATGTTTTGAGGTTATACGTACTCAGAATGTTTTGACATACGAGCGCTATTTGTGTTGTTTACAGTAACTTAAAAGATTCATCTTGACCCAAAAATGGAATTAAACCGTGAAGCTCCATCAAGGACCAGTATTTATGTATGGTGTGGTGAATTTAATTGTGGGCGTAGTTCACTCCAAGACGAATTTCGCGAAGGTCGTCCAAAATCTGTTGTTGTTTCGAAAACCATTGATGCTGTGCGTGAACTGATATTGCAAGATCGTCATGTGACCTATCGTGAGATTGAGACAACCTTAGGCATTAGTAGGATCAGCATACATTCAATATTGCATGAACATTTGACAATAAAAAAAAATTTGTTCGCGTTGGATCCCACACAATTTCTCGGTACACAACGATTTATTTGCCAGCTGTCTTCCAAGAAATCAGGAAAACCAACCGCCGAAAACGGATCCCTCTTCACCACGACAATACGAACTCTCACACATCGGCTCAAACAACTGCATTTTTGAGCACCCAAAACATCGATTTGATGAGTCATCCGCCGTATAGTCCTGACTTGGCACCGAATGACTTCTTTTTATTCCCGTACGTAAAAAATAAACTGAGAGGTCAACGTTTTTCGACACCTGAAGAAGCGGTTGCTGCATTCACAATGCATGTTTTGGAGATACCTCAATCAGAGTGGCAAAAGTGCTTCGACAATTGGTTTAAACACATGCAAAGTGTATAGATCTTCATGGGGAATATTGTGAAAAACAATAAAGTGATTTTCGATGATTAATATTTGTTTTTGTTCTGTAATCCTGAAATATAAAAGGCAACCCTCGTAACGGTATGACAACTATGGGATGACACGATGTGATAATGATAGGGGGTGAAAGGACGAACACAATAGAACTATGCCCGAGGCGAGACGCGAACCCGCGATCCTTCGGTCCGAAATTGCTGCGGCACCCAGATCGGCTCCCTAAGCCTGTTCTTTTTATAAAATTAGGTTACATTTGTTTTAATGCAACGCGCAATGCATTTACGTATTTAGAGATTGCGAAGTACCGATTCGGGCAGAGGCTGGAATTAGTCGGAATCGAAGAGGAGGGGAAGAGGGGGACGGGGAGGGGACCGGGCGAGAGTGGGGATATAATTAATGTAAAATACTTCCATTTTGCCCTCAGATGGAATTCATTCTCTTTTCTAACAGATCAATGGGCAACTGGTGGTTATTTAAGATTAGAATAAATAAACTACACCGAAATGCCTGCTCTCTGAAAAATTAAAATATCTGTGACTCTATCAGTCACTGTGAGTTTATTTAATAAAATAATAACGGTTTCAGTTTTGCTTTCACTCTTACTAATAAAACGGTATTTCCCAGTTTTGGTTGGATACTTTCCTTAAAAACATTCTGTTAATTTTTGTGTACTTTGCCTGCATGCAGCCTTTGCATTATATGCATTAGTGTGGCGTGTATACAACGAGAAATGAGCACGGACGGTTGAAAGTAGCATTATATAATAATTTCCGAACATATAAAACTCGTTGAAGCTGACAGCATCCGACTGAGCTGAGAATCCCGGACAGTCTGTGTGGCATATCGACGCCACACCAGCGGAACAGAAATGCCTTTTGGACGTCTTCGCGAACGTAGGTTTTCTCACAATGACTCTGGCCACACAATTTATTTTTAGATTTCTATTTATGTTTAAAGATATCTGGGACTGGCTAGGAGAAGGGACACAAACTGCATTTTCTGCCACTATGGTATCATCTTCGCATTTGCTCTATGGAGCTAAGAAAACTGGACCACAATCGATTTGTGTAATTGATCCAGAAGTATTTGACTATATGAATTAGAGATACTCTCCGCTTCCAAATTGTGATGTTTTATAGATGTTCAAAAATACAGAAAATGGTCGTTGTAAGTAGTATCTCCAAATAATAAGCATATTTTATTTATAATTTTAATTATCACTACGGATTTATGTTAGTATATTCTTTAATTTTCAGACAGGAGTGTTACTGCAGAAAAAAAAAACTCTCACTTTTTTTACATGTGTATTATTTTTAAATGTTTAATGTCATCTGGTGACATACTGCATGGAAGATTTCACGAATTGTGCAAGTGTTTTTGATTATGCGTATTTAATTAATCAAAGTTTCTTTGGAAGAATATCCGTTAACTATGAATTCAAATTATCAAGAAGTTGGAAATAACTAATATTCAAAACGTTAATGTTTTAAGGCTCGTTTCATATCCTTCGTTTACTCTAAGCTCAGTTTTTAAACTATACTTTGTATACGTTCTTGTGTAAAATGTAGTTTGGCCATCTTAAAGAATATTTTTTACTCGAGGAAAGCCGTCAAAATGATGGAAATAAATCAAACTTCCATAATTATAAGTAAATTATAATGAATAGTAGAGATCAATATCATTTCTTCAGAAAATGTAACTAAATGTAAGTTTGATTTTACTTCAAAAAATTCGTTTATCAGTAATAGATTCTCAAAGCGCAGCCTTCTAGGGGTTTTGCGAAATGATTAAAGGAAGACCTTTAAAGTGACACCAGATGCAATTTTGGGCTATTTGTGATTGTTCGCGCCCCGAGGAGGAATCCAATTTAGTTCTTCTGATATTTCTTAGTCATACAGGATCACTGCATTCTCAGAATCCTACAGCGTGCGTATCGAAAATTTAGTTCACTGTGTTCTCAGAAGTCTTCGCAGTTTCTGAAGAGTCAACAACCTACTGCTCCTAAAAGTAAGCTATATTCTAATTGTAGTTCATCTAAAAGGGTCGTATAACAAAGAGAATGCAAGAATGAGGTAATAATATTGTATTTTTTGTCCCGAGCCGCCACGTAAAATGAAGAAAACCGCCAAACAAAATCAACTGATGAAAGCCTATCCAGTGTTGCTTTATTTTATAAATTTAATTTCCATGACTATCTAACACACTGAAACACTGAAACCGAATTGTGCGCCGCGAAAAATATCGAATTATATCGCCAAATGTCATTCCTACAACACATTTTGTAGTGTCGCGATCGGTTTTAATTTTTAATTGCTTATGGAGACGTATCTGAAAAATATTTTTGGCGGCATATCATTTGACCAATATATGCACAAAAACAGATTTCTATAATGCTCGAGTTACTCAAACATTTTTCGAGACGGATGAGGGATATGTTACATATAGCAGCGTAGACCATTCCATTGAATGTTATTCCTTATTGTGTTAACTCATGGAATTGAAAATAGCAATGTCTATTATCCACAATCAATGAAATAATTTTTAATTTTATAGTCTCACATTATCTAATCTCCATACTATATTCCAGAGAATACGGAATTTAAAACTGCTGAAAGATACGCCTTTTTATCTTGAATTTTGTTACAACGTTGGAGTAAATACTTAAAAATCATATTTATACCAGAATGCATCTATTTTATGTCTCGTGTATTTATTGTCAGTTAAGAGGATTTGAACTTAAACATTTTTCTGTATTAGTGCTGGATGTGCATAAACTAGATAATCATTATGACCAACGACAGACTCTGAATTTTGTCTCCTATATGATGATACATATGGAAGGTCTTATTATTTTCTTAATGTCTTATTGTTATCTTATTATTTGTGGCAAGCTGAATAGGTAACCAAAGGCATTGAAAATCTTGCATTTTCATACACAAAAATTGTTTAATGATTATAATCTTCTATATGTTATTGGTTATTGTTTAAAGCACTCGAAGAAATTCGTGGTAAAAGTCTGATATTCAGATAAGGTTATTGCATAGTACTTTTCACTTGCAATATAAAGAGCCGTTCCAAGAGATAAACTAAAATTCACGAGCATTCCTTCTATATCCGAGAAGTGGAATGAATTCATGTAATAAAAGGAAGAGAGCTGCCGCGCACTAACACACAATCTCTTAGCTTGTAATTCGCTCCCCGCCGCCTTCAGAGCTACCTTCCGCAATGGCCGCTTCTGTTGCCAATTCGCGGGACGCCGCGTGCTTAAGAACTTCCGCCACCGCAGACGCCGACTACTCAGGCCGCGCCACCGCCCGCTCCCCCTCCTCCATTTTGCCCTTCGCGGCGCGCCCACTTCCGGAAAGGCAGGCACGCAGTCGATAGTGCTCTCATGTGGGGGACCAGATCTCTGCGGGCTGACTGGTGGGGGGGGCTGGGAAGGAGAAGAAGTGAAAACATCGAAAAAACAGGAAGAGGAGTGCGCATGGGCCGTAAATTAGTCGGACTGAAGTTCTTTTTGGTTCCGTTAGTGGGACGGTTACGATTTGGGGATCCAAGGGAGCGTGGAACAGATCAGACAGAAGCTTTAAAAACAAGACGAAAGGGATATAAAGTAAGCTGACATGTTATTTAAAAATAGTTTTGACACATTTGTAGAACAACATTGTACATTTTGTTTGTAATTATTACTCAAAATTTTAGTCTACTCCCCTGCGATTATTTTTCATATCCAAGTATTTCTTGGAAGTATCAGACGTTTTCTTGTATATCAAAATGGCTCCGATATATGCGGAAGTGTGTAGGTTACTTCAAATGCTGAAAGTACGAGGACGTTTGGCACTTTCAGTTTGGTATTGAGAATTGATGTGCCCTGGGTGGCTCGTTGGCTTGCATGCTCGCTTTTCACGACGCATCCCGGATACGATCTCGCTCGGGGCAAAAATTAATTGTGCACCTTCCTTGCAATGTCCCAGTATCTGTAGCTGTGCGACGATGAGAAAGCTCACGTTTCAGGTTGAGAATACCAGAATACAAAGTAGGGATGAGTATGTGCTAACCATACGTAACCCTCAACCCATGGCCACAAGGTCGGGACACTGCTGGTAGGCCTTAGCTCATAAGGAGCTGTTGTGCCAAAGTATTGAATTGAATTGATGCCTTATTTTACGTGGCAAGATTCGGGCCATCAGGCCCGCTCTTCCGTCTGACCAAATAGCGGAGAAAGGAGGTATTTCTTGGGCGACGAAACAGGCGATTTGAATTTAGCTCAGAGGCGATATTTAGGCTTCAGGGTCTTTTACATGCAAGTAAATCTACTAAACATGGGACAGCCGGCTTTACTTACCTTCCGAAGGAAGGCGTATGAAGGATTTTTTTCGCCCTTAAAAATCCACGGCTTCCATCGGGTTTGAACCCGATAATACCCGCATACATACATATCGCCATAATACATACATAGGGAAAATGATAATAAAATCTGAAAATAATTGTATAATAAAATCCGCCTCCGAAAAATCGCCGTTCTCATTGCGGTTACCGGATAGCAGATCGCGTTTCTGCAGACCACCGCGGCATGTGTGTACGCCTCTCACTCTCTCTCTCTCTCTCTCTCTCTCTCTCTCTCTCTATATTATATTATATATATATATATATATATATATATATATAAACTGTGACGTTCGGTAGTGCCTCTTAAACGCCAAAGCGCTGCCCTTTTACGTTCGCAAGGGAATGCGGAATTTCCAAGCGCGGGGCGGGGCCGCAGTGCTCAAGCAAAACGTGTTCTAGTATCGGGTTGACCCAACAACATGAATAGTTTTAAGGAGCGGACACACACGCTGCAGTCAGTCCTAGTAAAGGGCATGACGTACCCCCTCCCCTGACACGAAAAAGCCACGAAATAAATATTGCGGACAACTGGCCGCAGGTTTTTCTTGTTCGAGTCGCCGCACGAATAGTTTCTTCTAGTTTTAGACGTCGTATTCGCAGTGTCCGTTAGGAAAGCTCGTTTCGCCGTAATTTGCATTCGCTGCGAGAGCGGAAATTGTGAAGAAGTAGCTATTTTACGGAGAACTATAATTGAATGAAAAGTGTTGAGAGAATAGCTCAACTAACGTTACTTCAATAGTAATTCGGAGAGAATTCAGAAGCCGGCATATTCAGGCGATAAATTTGCATATTCGAACAGCAAGCACGAACTGTGAGATCGCCAGAAGTATTTAAACGCAACAAATCAATTGCATGGTGCGAGGAATTTTTGGCACGTGGGCGTTATACATTTCGAACGAGCGAGCAGAGAGAAGACTACTCGAGAGGACGGGCATTAGGGAGCTTTAGCGCCACGCGTAAGGTGGCGTCGTTATGAATTACAAGTCACGTGACGGACCTTACAGCTGTAACGTCTTACCCTACGCGTAAGGAACGACTCTATTCCTCAACGCATAGTGCACGCGCTAAGGTCGTCTATAACCTGCCAACGAAACAGACAAAATGGCTGCCAGCTGCGAGCGATTGAGGTTTAGTAATGCCGAAGAATTAATTCTGTTACGCGAAGCTGTATCTACTAACCCCTTCCAACATCCTGATCAATGGAGTACTTTGGCAGAAAATGTTGGAAGGGGGACAAACAAAGCATTCAGCAGACGCACTGTTAAAAGTCATCTCATAGGAATGCTGAAAAAATGGAATACTGCAGAGAGAGGAAATGGATGAAGATAAGCAAAATTATTTTGTATATTCTATTATAGAGTTGAACAATTTTTAATGGTGAATTTTATTTAATTACAACAAAATATTTTCTGTGTAACAGGTCAGGTATGGAGCCACTTTTGACTGAGATTACTATACTGCTCCAAGAATTGAATGACTTGTATACCAGTTTCCCAGAAACTGGAAGAGTGGCAGTCAGGAATGTGGAAAAGCGACTAGGTGAGGAAGCAAGAGAAGAGGCAGTAAATTTGTTGCGAAGAGCGCAATTTGAAGGTGGAGAGGCAGAGAGTACTACAAATGAAGTGCCCCTTCTACCGATTGAAGTTATCTTAAGTACACCACAAATTGCGGACACGGTAAATGCCGAACGTGAAGTAATACAAAGAGAAAATGGCAATGAAACAGAGATGCAGAACGCTCCAGTTTTTTCCGAATTTTAGCTTTGCTAGGAGGAGGAAAGTAACTGATGCTCTTCTGTTAGTGGAAGACAGGGAAAACGCCAGAATTCATTTAGAAAAAAAGAAAATAAAACTCGAAGAAGAAAAGCTGGTTTTTGAAAGAGAGAAGTTCGAGTTTGAAAAACAGAACGGGAGAGAAAATTAAAAATTGAAGAAGCAAAACTGGAAATTGAACTGCTAGAAAGAAGACAAGCATTAGGATTAAATGAGTGCCATGTAAATATATTGCAATCGCAAATGAAAGAGATAGAACAATTGCTAAAAAGAAGTAATTAGTATTTTATTTTTGTGTGCATTTGTTCAGTGCAAGTTCAATGTTTGATATTAAGTGATTAGTTACTTTCATTTCATATTTTTGTTTGTATGTTACATTCAATAATTTTATTAGCGGTAGTTTCACATAGTATTAGTTTTTTGTGTAGTATTGTGTATTTCATGTAGCATTATTTTTTTGTGTTTTATGCATATAAAGCAATTAAATATGTTAATTGTGTGGGTCTTAATATCATTATCAAATTAGTCTTCCTCACATTAGTATCTCAAATTTACTTTAATATTACAAAGGAAGAGAAGGAAAATGATTAATGTAAATAATTGTAATTTAATAATTTAGTCATGAAAGCAAATACAGTTTTTGTGTGGTTAGGTTAGTTTTATATCAATATAAGATCATAAAATGGTAATGTGCGTCACGCATGTTGATAGCTTGCTCTAATATCCTGGGTGGAAGAAACAAAGATATTGGCTGGGTTTCTATAATTTGCATTTATGTAGGGCATGTCCTTTTTTGATATAAAATGTGCTTCTATAAGAGTATATTTGCATTATATTTGTAGGATCCACTATTGTTGGTTAGGTTTGTTATAAATGTCTGTAATCTAACTAAAATTTGCCAAGAATGTTGATTTCAAATGAAAAAAGGTGAATTGTTTGATTCCTAATGAAAAAGCTTGAGAATTTGTTCTCAAATGCCCTCAATATTTCAAGATGTATTCTCATCTATGATGATTTCAATCTTAGGTTGTAATTATTCCATGAGAAATAATCATTGCAATTTTACCAAGTGTTATATTATTTAAGTATGATAAATAAAAGGTGTGTGGCATCAATTTATTTAGTTGATAGTTTCAATTGCATAACGATCATCCTCGGAGCTTCCAGGCCGACATTCTCCAGAACTGTTTTTGGCCTGGAAGCTGCAAGCTATGCGATCAAAACTATCAAACAAATTTATAAGACTTATTTATCATACTTAAATAATATAAGGTATTTACCTCACCAGCGATCTAATTAAAGTTATTTGCTAAAAACTAAATTGATTTTCCTTTCAGATATTAAATAGTTAAAAGAATTGTATGGTAGGATAATATACTTTAGTTGATGAGCAGATGGTAAGCAAAAAAGAATAAAAATAGTCACTAGTTCTTAATAAATACATTAATACTAAAAGCGGTCTGTGCTTGAAATCATTAATTGAATCATGAAATACAATTTCATTTCTTGATATTTATAATAATAATAAAAAAAAAACAGAACAAGGGTCCAACTCAGCTTTAGCTCCATGGATCAGGGAAATGCGAAAAACCTAACAGATGGGGTCACTGACAGGTCGATATTCTATATTTATTACATGCATAATTAAAGAACATTAAACAAAATGTGGATTTGAAACATTTATTTATTTGGTCTAAATACTACACATTTAAATATTCCTCAAGTGAGGGGGGTTGTGTGTTAAAAAAACTACCAACTTCACTACCATGAAGGCAAGTATGGCAGTTACTGAGAAGAACTGCTGTTTTATACATGCTGCCTACATCTTGCAGCAAGAGCTTCTGATTTTTCTTGAAGTCGATGAAGGCAAAATCATTTACAACTTTGGCAAATCCCCATTCTACAGATTGCCGAAGTCCACTCATTGCAGCATTGAACGATTGCTGATCCTCAGATAGGTTTCTACCTTGGAATGGACGAAGCAGTCATGCAGTCAGTTGCCTTATGGGGTACCCACTGTCTCCATATATAACGTACTGCTTATCCGGGAACACTTTGCAGCAACTGCTCGTATAGTCCAGAATCCCGTAGCATTGCTAAATGAAAGAAAATTTCACTATAGTACCTACAAAATTTGGAATAAAATATCTTTATTAAATTAATAATTCATTTATGTTCACCTGCATCATGTCTTCTCTCATGGAAAGGGCCCTGAAGTTTGGCAATAATGCCATCTGGGCACAATACAGATTGATACTTCCGGCAATGTTTCCGTTTGTGTCCAGAGTAGTAATTTTTTGATTAATAGATGGTCTGCAAATAGCTCGAGCAGTACCATCTATAAATCCCCAGCAATTAGGAATGGGACACCCTTTTGTAGCAATAGCTTGAACATAAAATTGTACCGCACAGTGTGACAATATGAAATACTTTAAGGTATGAAAATGAACTATCACTATTCTTACCTGTGCGTAATATTTGAATTTCTCTCTGTGAAGCCAATAATTCGATTGGATTCTCGATAGCAATGCCTCATTCTGTTCCAAAATTACATTCATCACATTTTTACATACGATAGAAATGTATGTGGATGAAATGCCGAAATAATGTATCATATCGGTTAATCTATTGGGGTACGCCAATCGGCGAAGGAGGATACACAATGCTTCTACACCTGCAATTAGAAGTACTATACACGATATATAACGGAAATAATTTTTAAGACCGTTTTATTGGTGCCAATGTTGTTCTTCCATCAAAAACTTTTTTCTCTAAGCCATTGAGTTCTATTTTTCCGTTGCAAGGCATCCCAGATATGATCAATAATGTTCATGTCTGGGGATTTTGGTGCCCAGTGGAAGTGTTTAAATTCAGTAGAGTGTGTGCAGCAATTCTGGAGGTGTGGACTGTCTAATTGCCCTGTTGGAATGGCTCAGTCCGTCGGAATGCTTAATGGTCATGAATGGGTGCAAGTAGACAGGATGCGTACGTACGTGTCACATGTCAGAGTCGTGTCTAGGCGTATCAGGAGTCCTATATCACTCCAACTGTACATGCCCCATACCATCACAGTGCCTCCATCAGCTTCAACAGTACCCTGTTGACATGCAGGGTTCCTGGATTCATGAGGTTGTTGCCATATTCGTACACGTCCATTCCCTCGAAATATTGTGAAACGAGACTCGTCATCCAGGCAAATTATTTTCAGTCACCAACAGTCTAATGTCGGTGTTGACTAGCCCAGGCGATGCGTAAGGCTTTCTGTCGTGCAATCTTCAAGGGTGCATGAGTGAGCCTTCGGGTCCGAAACCCCATATCGGTAATGTCTCTTTTGAATGGTTCGCACGCTGACACTTGTTGATGACCTAGCATTAAAATTTGCAGCAATTTTTGGAAGTATTGCACTTCTTTCACGGGTATGATTCTCCTCAGTCGTCGTCGGTCCCGTTCTTTCACGATCTTTTTGCGGTCGCAGCGATTTCGGGGGGTTGATGATTTACCGGATTCCCGAAATTCACGGTACACTCGTGAAATTCCCGTACGGGAAAATGCAAATTTCATCGCGACCTCGGAGATGCTGTGCCCCATCTCTCTTGCGCCGACTATACCACCACGTTCAAACTCACTTAAATCGCGATAACCTGCCAATGTAGCATCAGTAAAAATAACTGTTCCAAACTCTGGTTGTCTTATATTGTCGTTGGCTCCAGATCTCATTATTTTAATACACCATAGCTGTACCAGTTTTGTGGTTCTTCAGTGTATTTGATTAATAATTTTACGTGAAATTGAGATTCTTTAGCGTGTAAATAATATTTATTGTATTATATTAAGTGATTGATAGCCATTCTAGTTAAATTTACATGAGTGATCACGAGTATAAAGTTATTATTTTATGAGTGTTAATTTGATTCTGAACTATTAATTTGTATTATATTGACCGTACACGGTGTTAATGTAAAGATAATTCTGATTTAAAGAATATTTGATTTTAAAGTAAATTTCATACCTCAGCAGTGTTTTTCGTTAAACAAACAAGTGAAAGTGAATATTTTTTGTTTTATTTCATTGTAAATTTGTATTCTCTGCTTACTTTTATAGAATACATAAGCAACATATATTTGATTTCTGTGTACATATGTGGATGAACTTTCTCACACTCCAAAGATCGCAATGCCTTGACGTAAATACAAATTTCATATTGAGCATTCGTCTGCGACTCCCCATTACATGCTGGTTTATGTTAGGCGGGAGTGGCGTTAGATTGATTGGCGCCCAGCTTTTAGTGGCAGTGATCAATAGTCATCGACTAAGTAAAGAAATCCAAATATCACGAAATCAACCCAACAATGCTGTGTCAGTGCTATTTTGGTGTATGCTTCTTTTTCAGACAAGGGTATATTTTGTACTTTCATTTTCGAACATATAGAGTGTTGCGTAAGAGTATTTTGTATTTAGGGTGTGTATAAATTGTTGCAAAAGGTACAAGACAATTCCTAAGGCATAAGAATGGCAAAGAGTCTTGAAGATAGGGAAGCTGGGGATCAGATTGAGAGCGAGGAAGTTAGTGAGGGGGAGGAAAGAGATGAATTGTTCAGAAGGATATAAAGTCTGGATTTAGGAGAGGGAGAGGAACCAGCAAATCCTACCATGGATCACACTGAATCAGCAGAATCGACACCGCAAGCAGCACCTTGGCACCAGAGTCAGTATAAAATGACGATGTTAATGAGGGCATTGTTAGAAAACTTCACGCAAACTATAGGTCAACAGGTCGCGAATCAGGGAAAGCATCTGTCCCAGAAGATACAAAAATTGGTTCACAAGATTGAAGAACAGTCGCAACAAATTGAATAGCAATCCACGACCGTACGATGATTGACGACCAAGTTGGAAGAACAGTCGCAGAAATCACGAAAACAATCGCAGAGAGCCGATGAACAAGCCCAAAAGACCAATTAACAGGCAAAAAATCGACGAAAGACCATGGAATTGGACGAAAAGTTGATAGAACATCAACTCTACCTTATAACACAAGCCGAGAACAAGTGCGGAGAGTTGCGTCGCGATGTGACGGGGCAAGTTGCAGCGAGTAAAGAAATCGTGGAAGAAAAAAGTACGGAGATGGAAGCTCGAATTGAATCATTGTCAGCAGAGTTGGAAAAACAGAACTGAGACAATGGAGCGAATTTTGGGCAGATTAGAGAAGAAGTCAAAGACACTGGGAGGAAACGAAGCAGCGTTTCGCAAAGAAGATGAAAGAACAGGAGCAGAAAATTGAAATGTTAAAAGACGTTGCCGAAGCAAAAATCGAAAGTGGGGGCAGATGTCGAGAAGGGAACATCAATATCCCTCACTGAAATTTTCGAGTCATCCGAACGAAAATCCGAACGCTTCTTTACGGCGTCGGAACGTTTCTTGGCGTTGTCGAATGTGAGGAAGAAGCATAACTAAATGCTCTCTTATCACGTCATGGAAGGCAATGCTAAGGAATGATTGGAAACTTTGGAACCATATCCGCAGGTCATAGCCGAATTGGTCGCAACATTTCTGGACAAATACTGGGGCAGGGAACAACAGATGATCTTCAGTACTTCTGTGTACGTATTTGGATGACCTCTCCCACACCCCAATAATCCCAATGCTCTGAGGAAACTAAAAAGCTCACAATGAGCATTATGAGCATTCGTCATGACTCCCCATTTTATGCTCGGTTTCCACGGCGTAACCCCAGGTTCGATTTCCCGTCGGCGCAAAGATTAATTATACGCTTTCCTTGCAATGTTCCAGCATCTTTGGCTGTATGACGATGAGAAAGCTTACTTCTCAGGTTGAGAATACCAGAAATACAGCGTAGGGATGACTGTATGCTAACCACACATACGCCTTAACCCATCGCCGCAAGGCCGGGACGCTGCTGGTGGGCTTTAGTTCGTAAAGACCTGTTGTGCCAAAGTACATACATCCTCTAATATGGAATCAAGCATCTCTCCACAGTTATTTTTCTATCTTCTCCGTGAATCTGGGTCTGTTCGCAAAAGTATTAACATCAGCACTCAAAATGTAATCAACTCGCACTTTGCCATATTTTCAGACTCCGTCTGTCATCATTTAGATATATTCACAATTGATAATACAGGTACACACAAAATATGTTGTCAGACCCAAAGACTTGACACTTGTTTCTCTATGTACGTCGGCGTGCAGAAATCGAATCTGAAGCCAGAATTTCGCCTCCACCCTCCAGTTCTTTTTAAATCGCAAACAACGCCCTGAAATTTACAATATATAATGTTACGTTGTTTTATCGCGGTTACGCAAACAATTACGAAAGATTAATGAAAATTATGTGAGGTTTTTAAAAAAGACAATATTTTTGAAACGTTTGATGAAAAAATTCTTCCAAGCTTTTGAATTAAATCAACTTTTTTTGCAAAAAAAGTAGTTGATTTAAATCACTGCTACCCTCTGTAGGAATATTAACTTCGAATTTCAGTGGTAACATGCATCTGTGTTGTGTATTAGCCGTTTAATATCAGTAATAATAGCCGTTTTCATGTTTTTTTGTGTAAATTCAAATGTATTGGTATGAATTACCATCAGTAATAATTTGCGGTTAAGTAATTAGTCTAATTAGTATAAAGAATTTTTAAATCTCCATGAGAAAAATATCTACATAAAGGGGATATTAATGTATTATACAGAAGGAAAAATACGTTTTTGTTCTAAGAAAAAGTTTACACTCTGTTTTCATTAAATGCTTTAGCACACAAATATTATTTATTTTACGTCAAAAACAGATAAAAACTGTGTGTATCATGTAAAAGTATATTTTCTTCACGTTTTGTGGAGTTCTGATATCCCAACCCAAACTCATACAAGTTGAATTCTGATTAGAAGTGGAAACGAGCGAGTTTCGAACAATGATAAAAAATGTTCGTTCCAGTCCAAGAAACCTTTAGTACCTTTCATTCCATTATGAAAAAAGTATTTACGGTCTTTGGCTTAAATTTTGACAATTTTATGCTATCAAAACTGTATTATTAATATACTTGGGTTAGCTATATATTATATTTAATATTGTGGGCAACGCATTAACTCAGTTTAGTTTATTCTGAAAAATCACAAATATATAAAATTGTAGTGTAATATTAATCAGTAATTGTAAGTTAATATTAATAATTATCACGGAGGTATCTTTTTTTTCTTTTTGGGCAATGAAAGTACGAAATGCTAAATCAATATTTTATTTTTCACATGTTTTGAAACACGACGTTTCGCGTAATAGTTTGAAGCATCGTCAGGTGTGGAGAAAATTGATATAAATTCATTTCTTTCAAAACATGTTAAGATTGATCTAACGCTTAAAAACATTGTAGGGATAAATCTCAAATACATAACTATAAGGGAAACCATTTGCAATGAAATATCTACAGCCTTGCTTCGAGGAGAAGAGAGCAAGTAACGGTAATACTTTTATATGAATTTTGAGTGAATTTATAGGAATACCTTTATAGGAGGTACCTGATGTTGCACAAAATAATTACGCGAAACGTCATATTAATTATATGTGAAAAATAAAACATTGTTTGTAAATTTTGTAGTTTGATTTTTCACAAGGAAAAATAATACATGAGTGTTTAATTATTAATAATATTCTGATTGTATTGAAGTAGGATCATTAGTGAATTAACATATTTTGTGATCACGTTAACGTTCCTTAAATGAGAATTAATTATTTCTTTCATTTTTTCTAATATCTCCTCCGTTTTACTTCTGTTGTAATATTGCACTTTTTTAAAGTCTCTTCTCTTTCTGCCTCTCATCTTATTAATCTATTAGATCATGTAAATAGTTTTTCAATATTAATATATCTGACACGCAAAAGTAATTTGTATGGATTTCCTAATTCGTTTTCACGTTCATTTTTTATAGATCAAATAAGCTAGTAATATAATTAGCAGCATTCCTAAATTTTGTTGTATATTAAATATAATGACAAGCTTTTTCACATACTACTGTATTTGAAAACTGGTTTTAATAAGAGCGCAACTGCATTAGCAATGTAGCGGATGTGTGTCGATGCACGGCGGACGTATACACTACGAAATTACCGAAATTTTTCAGTAATTTTCATTTGAGTATTTTCATTGTAGGAGACAATGACATCAGACTGAGCACTGGGCAATGATTAGCGCGGTCATTGTGATGGCGCGCGCAAACTGTTTCGTTTTTATTCCGGTTTGGAAATGGTTGGGAGTGCATCATCCTCCCCTATCACACGCTTCCCCATTACCGCTTCCGAATGGCCTATCTCACCGGAGTGGGGCCGTTCCCGATCGCCTGCGCGCCGCCCCGATGCACGCGTCGCGTCGCCTACGTTCCTCCTCCCCCTGCCCCCGGCGAATAGCATCGGCGGCCCCTCGGCACCCTGCAACCCTTGC
>BOPP01000258.1:791541-801652 GCA_017312745.1 Gryllus bimaculatus | reverse complement strand
CCGCCGCCGCCGCCGCCAACCGGTCTCCGGGGGCGCGGCTACCGCTAAGCCACCGCAAACGGCGCCGCCCGCTGCGCCGCATAATGAATCGCGCCATCGGACCGCTCGCCCCCGCCTCGCCCTCCGCGCCGCGCCGCGCCCCCGGATGCTGGGAGCGGAGCGATTACCCCACCGAAACGGAGCTAACCGCAGGCGCCGCCCGAATCGGGCTCTGGGCGAGGCACGCGCCTCGATGGTTTGGGGAATTCAATAGCGGCGCACCTGCTCCAGGAGTCAAATTCTCACCTTTTTTCGGTTACAACCATTGATTGATTGTTTGGTGTTTCAGTGCGCTTTCACTGGCATGGTCATCAGTGCCGTAATTGTAGCTCATGTTTTATCACGCGTGAGAGCAGTGTTCTTTCTCCCCTGGATGGTAAAAACCGGCGCCGGCCTATCGAATTCATGCGGGGTTTTACCGTACAGGTATCTCCTACTGCGATGCACCGACCCACTCGAGACAAGCTCGAAACACCGGAGTGGTCTTGTCATCTGTGGTAGTGTAGTGCATGGAACTGTAAATGTATGTAAGCAAGGGGAGAGGATATGACGAGGAAGGGAATATCGTACGTGGTCCGTGGACCGTTTGTTAGGGTACTGCTCCGGCATTCGCCTGGATAATGATTGATCGGAGAAACCACTGAAAACTATCGATCCCAGGATCCTACGCTAGAATTCTCCTCCAGAAGACGGCTGAACTCGACTTCCCTATGAAGGATTTTTTTGTTAATAAAATATGTTATTTAAAGACAAATCTTGGATTAAGGTCATGTACATGTGTTCGAAAATATGATTAATTTACGCAAACTTTTTCGTGAAATATAGGCAACATTTAAACACTTTTTTCTAAAAACAAAACGGCCCCAAATATTCTTTAATTATTCTCCTCGTATCTTTCAAGAGACGGTTCGCCGAAAATGAGGCTAGCACCTATTTGAGGTGCTAGCGTCATTTCCGGCGAACTTTCTATCTATTTTAAAAAATTGCAAGAAGTTAACTTTTCAAAACTTCAAAGTTGAAGAATGGTATTTTTACCTTAAACAAAATCTGATCTAAATAATCAGCTTAAAAGAATGGCGCAGGTCTCATTTTCGTTGAACCCTCCGAATTTTATGAAATCACAAATTTAGAAGTAAAGCGACAAAAATATGATGTTGTAACCACTAGTTTATCAATGTAATTTACTTAATAAGGCGAAAATATTTTACGAAAATGTTAGAGTCGTTTTTTAGGAAATAGTTTTGTTTAAATGGCCTATATTTTAAGCAACATTTCTAGAAAACTACTCATATTTTCCAAAAATTGCACATGAAGTTACTTAAAGATATGACTGAAGAATTTATTTTATTATGGAGAACATCTCTGTCTTCAATATTGTATTAGCTGCAGGAAGACATTAAAAACTTTGACATTTTTTGAAATTATATGTATATCTATTAAATTCTGAGAAAAAAAGCCACAGGTAAAGCCACATGGTATCAACTACCAAAATGTCTCGTAAAATGTGATCTTCCGATCAAACTGTTGAACAACAGTTCCACTGGACCGAGAGTATAAGCATTTCTTTAGTCAAATTATCGCGACCGTGAACATTTACATATTATACATAATAATACTTGAGAAGAGAAACAACAATTTTTTTAAAAAAATCGAATATCTTGCTACAAAGAAGTAACTACGAGGAGGAAGGTGTGAATATAGATAGATTATTAATAGCAAATAATTTAATGAAAGGCAATGTAATATATTTATTCGAACGCCCAGGATTAAAAAATACATTAATTATACCATTCCTTAAAGTTTATACAATTTCTACTGGCACTGCTTTACACCAAATTTAATGGCTGGCGTTGTATTTCAACGATAATAATTTCGTATCGAATGTTTGATTGAGTATGGAGATTTTAGAAGCCCTGGGCTCCTTGTTTGGATGTGATGGTGGCGCTAGTCCACCAAACGCCGTGCGAAATGATTTACAAATGAACGATTGAATTGATGCGCAGCGAGGTAAACAGCGCTATTTTATCCACGCGCATTCACGCTTGATTGTAGCACTAATCACACTTGTAATGTTAAAATAATGCGACTGACACTTTACTATTTACGACATGATGGCCATTGTTCAGCGCTCATAAGTGTCCCCAATTCCGGGTATTTTGTCAGTGTTGCGATTTCTATGCGACGAGTTGTTACGTATTCTAATTCTTATTGTACCAGTTGACATTTGGACAGGCGAGTAGGCGACAACCCGCATTAGACAACGCCGATGTCCACTTCGTCAAGCTGACGGGCACATTATTTCAGAGAAACATATATTCATGCCTGTACGTCGGAGTGTCATAGATTTGTTTCTCTTTGTTGAATAGTTTACTGTGTATTTATTCTTTGCTCTGTACTGGATCCGTTGATATCAATCTAATGATAAAAAGAACGTATTCCTACAGATTTAAAACGTACGTGACATTTTTCCTGTACTCTGCAACTGTATTAAACATAACATAATAATTTATATTTATAAAGCCCTAATTATCTCCATTCTTATTCTTAGCAGTTATTTACACTATTATAGTATTTTACACCTTCGCAATCCTAATATTACTCATTATCCATATTTTCTCACTGACTTAAAGTATGATAATAATTATTTTCTCAGACTAATTTATGACTTCTTTGTACTTCTTCCAATACATTCAAAACGCACAAATGCGAAAGCTCTGAAACGCATGAAGACGAAATTCTACGACTTGCGTCGTGAAAGTTCTAAAATGATTTTACGGGACCAGAACATCGACGAACGCCCTTGTCGTGCGCAGAAAATCGGGGTTAATGAAATTCTAATTTCTTTTACTCACGGCACTTTTAACACTTCTTGTTCTAGAACAGTCTATTAGGTAATGAAGCAGTCAAGTTCCCGGTGGCTCGTTTTCCACGGGGCAACCTCGGTTTGATTCCCGGCCGGGGCAAAATCATAACTGTGCGTTTTCCTTACAAATGTCTAGTCTAGTCTTGCTATGTAACGATGAGAAAGCTCACACTAATGTTATGCAGACAATATTATACGGTGGAGGGATGTCTTTGATAACCACCCCCATTAATGACCCCGATGGCCGAGAGGCTGGGCCACCGCTGGTTGGCCAAAGCCCGTATCGGGCTGGCGAGCCGAAGGTTAGAACAGGAATAAAGCAGTCAACAGTAAAATCAGTGCGAGGATAAGAAAGAAAGAGAGGAAGAAAAAAAATTCAGCCCATACTCAATGCCTACACTGATATTGCCAAGTAATGAAAATGAAAAACCATACGGGATTCTTAATTTAATATTAAACATAGTTTTCCGGCACAATAATTCAATACTTTGCTTTCGACTATTTACAGATAATTATTTAAATGCTCCATTCATATTTACAAGCATGTTTTGTTAACTTATAGTTGTAATAAATGGTTGAGTATTTGATTAGTGACTAGCTCGAACGTACAACCTTAATGGGTCAGTATGATCCTAACATGTTGGTTGTTGAGGAACTTTTGTCTAATGCATGTGGGAACGGTGCCTCCACAAACTGACGCGAGAGCCGTAGCTGAGGCATGGCTCCTGGCTTCTATTGTGAAAATCACCAATGTACTGTTTACGACCCAGTAAGAAGAACAACGGAGAGACTTTACTGCTACCGCGCATAACGCGGGTTGAGTAGGGTACGTCAACAGCTCTGTTCCTTCTCGGACCGTGCTTTACAACCCCCGCTCTTTCTCCTAGAGTTTTCTCCATCTCCTTTCTTTAGACCTTCTTATTCACTTTTTCTGTACGTTCCGGTCTTCAGTACGGGCTTCGTAAGTACTATAGTTTGCCATTTCGGTAATATGTTTTATGTGTTACGTACGACTAAGCTGAATACGTTCAGAAGCGAGTTGTGAATATGTCGGTTTATTATTCAATCTGAAACCCACATATTACATGCGCATAAAACGTGAAGGCACCCAGGCACATGCCTAAGTGTAATTTCATACATAAATAATTATAACTGTTTTCTGTTACTATATTCACTGAATTTATATCAAAGCAAGATGAAAGAATGTGTAAACTTTGTTGCTGATCTAAGAGTCACATAGGTTGAAATACTGAGATTCGAAACGTGTTAAACATTTTATCTTAGACTTTAAGACTCAAGGAAGTGAACAATATGAATAAACAACTGATTAAACAATAAAATAATATGATATCAACACAAAGCAACTGAAGGGAAGGCTGTGAACTATGTAGTACAAATAAATGTGGCTTCGGGACCAAAAAATAATAGTTTTAACACGCCGCGCGCGAAACGATTCGTGACGATATGTAACAATTCGCAATTGTCTTTCGTCTTGACGACGCCTTTCTTTATTAATTACAAACAATAATGTTACGACACTTTCGTTACGGCACTGATTGGAATCCATTTATTTTTGTACAAGTAAGGCATTTCTTAGTTATTCGATATTTAATTTATATTCCTCTACTTGACCCATTGCGTTACGATCACGCCGTTATAAAACCTTGTATACGCAACACAGACGCGAGGTGATTCCCGCACTCGTCTATTTGTCGTTCTCCCTACGCTCGGATGCCAAACTCGACTTACGCGTGAATCATATGTTTCACGCACTTGTTACGTAAACTACTATTATCACAAGATCTCTTCTCCGCTATCAACATGCACCGCGATAAACCAGCGGTCTGTTATGCGGTTTTTGGGTAGTGAAGGTGTGAAACCAACAGAAATTCATCGCAGAATAACAGTGTATTATGGTGAGTGGTGTGTGTCACTGCAGCAAAAGTACGAGTGGTCTAGAAAGTTTAGCACCTTTATCTGGAAAAGAAAGTTGCGTAACTTCTGTGGAGGATGCCCTACGATCGGGGCAGGCTCACCGCCTAGTGAGTGACAAGAACATTGCGTTAGTGGAAGAGCTTGTGAAGAACAACACGCGTGTAATTGTGAACAAAATTACCGTAACTTTGGAGATTTAGTGTTGATTCAGCACACAATATTGTCCACAATGTATTGCAATTCGTTAATAAAGTATTTGCAATTCAATGAAATGTCTGCAAGTTGAGTGCCACGTCAGTTGACTGCCGAACTGAAAGATCGTTGCTCTGATGCCTGAGAAGAATTTTTGTGCCGTTTCCACGACGAAAGTGATGTATTTCTGCAAAGAATTATTATCGGCGATGAAACTTGGGTGTACTAGTACCAACCAGAAACGAAAAGGTCGAGCATGGAATGGTGTCACAGCTAATCGCCGAAACCAAAGAAATTCCGCACTCAAGAGTCTGCTGGGGAAGTCATACTCATTCCTTTCTGGGATATAAAAGGAATAATTCTGGAACATTACATGGAAAAGGGAGTGACAGAGTGGCAGGAATCATTCCTATTTAGATATACTGACAAATCATTCTTGACCTGCAATCAGGAGTAATCGACGTGGACTTCTGACTTTGGATTATTGTTACAACATGGCAACGCCCGACCGTCTACAGCACGTTTGACAGTTCTGATTATCCAGAATATCGAATATGAATGTCTTATTTATCTACCTTATTCAGACTTCGCTTCTAGTGACTTTCGTGTGTTCATTGCAAAAGGATCAACGGGAGGCAAGCATTTCAGAAGCGACGAAGAGGTGAAAACTGCGGTGCCCAACTGGCTACAGACACGACCAAAATATTTCTTCCAGGGTGGTACCTATGTGCTTCCAAAGAAGTAGAATTTGTATTGAATGTGTAGGAACCTATGTGCAAAATGATGTATATTAGTTGTCCCTCTATGTTACTATACAAAACTTATTGAAATTGTAAAGTTTTCATTTGAATAACCTATGTAATTTATTTGAAATCGTTTGAAACTTCGTGTTTCTTGCTGGAAGTGAACTTTCCGCTTCTCATCTGGAATGGATAATCGTTTACATTTCCATCCTGATATTTTTATCAAATGACTTACGTGTTCTTCAGAAAGAATTGAACATGCGTTAGGTGATTAAATGGATGTGTGACAGTGCATATTGCTTTTGGTGAATGTGTTGAACAATTATCCGAATGAGTGGATGGTGTGTATTGCCAATGCTTCATTATCGGAGCTACCAATATGAACGAGGAAGATTTCAACTCTGTTAGATTATTCAACCATCGAGAAAGATTCGTCGCCTCAGCGCAGATACCACGTTCTTTTCATCATCATCATCATCATCATCATCTTCTTCTTCTTCTACGAATTGACGAGTTTTGTACGATCACGAAAAAGAGCGATTTCTCAAATTACTTAATTATTTTAATTTAGATATTACAGTGAATGTACCTTCACGGACAACATTTAAATAAAAAAAGCAATAGATCAAACCATAATTAACAAAAACACAACTAGATACGAAGTAACGAATGATCTAGATTATAGTGACCACAATGCACAAATTCTTACAATTATTAATAACTTGAACACGGACACAATAAATAATATACGCATGTATAGAGCATTTACTAAAGATATCATCACAAAACTGTCAACTTCACTCCCTTGTAGGGAAATATAATTCACCTGTAAAAGCATATTTTGTGATGAAGATGAAGGACTTTTGGAGAGAAGAAAATCTTGGAGAGAAATTAAAATGTAACTTCAAATATACGTAAAGATACTCCTTCTTGCCAAATGAATTTGAATTGAATTGAATCGAATGAAATGGAATTTCACCATGTTTAATAGTTTGGAAGAATAGTATTGAAGAGAGAAATATTTCATCATAGTCCTACGTACGGTTCCTACCACACACGTAATATGAAACCAATTGACAATAGGCTGTTCACTTACAAAATTAGATCGATATCAACCAATTATTATGTATTCCTTCAACTTCCTTCCAAATCCCAATCGAGAAAAATGTTTTAGCCGGAGCCTCATCATGACGTGTTAGTTGGAACCGAAATATCGTTTCATTACGTCCTGACAGTAGCAATTGTTCCGTCGACGGCTAGACGGACAGCAGGGTACCTGCGCCGGGTGCAGCCCTGCGACCGCCACTGGCCCGGTGCTCGTCCAGCCCCCGTCCCGCGTCCCGCCCGTTATTTACTGCCGGGCGCTTTATTGCTCGCGCTTATTACGGCGCTCAGTGCCCGGCTGCGCGGCCGCCGCGTACCTGTGCATGCGGACGGCCGGGCGAGGGACGAGGGGACGGGCCCCGCGCGGTATATTGCTGCCATAACCTTGCTTGGTTTGCGAACGCGGCGACAGGGGTCGCGCGCCTCGCCTCGTGAGCCATCTGCAGCCAGAAGCGCCCAAAAGCGAATCTCAACCAACATATCCAAAAGTAAAGGCTAATTTTAGGCTAATTAAATGCTCTGATCTCGAATTTTAGGCTCTTTTGTGTTTCCCAAAATCGTGGGCGTTGCTAACTTTAGTTTAAAGCTAGCTGCGCCCACTTAGTGTATTCTAGTTCCTATCATTGCAAGACAACGAAAATGCGTCCAGAATTAGGACTAATTTTAGGCTCTAGGAAATAAAAAATTATTCCGCACAATATTTTCCAAAAATCAGGGCTGTACGAAGAGAAACGGTTAACGCTACGCTGTCATAATCTCCAGAGTAATGCACGTCATTGCACCACCCATTGCACCATCTTATATCCATTGATTAATTATTTTGTGTTTCTGGGCGCGTCAACTGCTCTGGGCATTAGTAGAGCCGGACAC
Source organism: Gryllus bimaculatus (assembly GCA_017312745.1). Taxonomy (NCBI): domain Eukaryota; kingdom Metazoa; phylum Arthropoda; class Insecta; order Orthoptera; family Gryllidae; genus Gryllus; species Gryllus bimaculatus. Next base: position 793,906 of record BOPP01000258.1, on the reverse strand, counting down.
AGTCAGTTTCGATTGAAATTCATCAATCCGATTGATCGAATAGATAGAAATTCGAAATTACCGCCCAATTTCTCTTTCATAGTTTTTCTTAAAAATACCAATCGACTTTTCTACGTACGGAAAGGAAACTTTTCTTCAGAAAAACAAAGTGTTTTCAGACTCTCAACTTGGATTTGGAAAATCAAAATATACGAAAATTTCACGTCATTTTTTCTTTTCTTCAAGGTGTTAATTCACCAATGAATATAAGTGAAGCAGTTATTGAATTATTTTTAGATCTGCGGAAACCTTTTGACATCATTAACTACAACATTTTGCTTTCAAAATTACATTATTATGGAATTCGTGGTATTGCCCTGGACTGGATATCCATGTCCTTCAGCATTGATCGCAAAGAGCAGAATTACCCATCTGGCACAAAATAAAATAATTTAGTTATCTTTCCAATTATTTTATCACAGGACATGTTCTGTAGGGTTTGATTTTTAAAAAAATGACATGAGTCCCATTTTTGTCGAACTCTTTGAATTTTCGAAAATTGCAATCCTTTGAAAGAATGTGAGAAGATATGCGCTGATATATCACCACAAGTTTTAATACCAGGTATAAACAAGTGTATGGCGACGTGTGGCATTCTAGTTATGGCGAGAAAGTTAAAAAATTATACAAATGTATTTTGGCTTTTCTGAAACAGAACCAGTTTGAATCCAGGATATTAATTTTCTTTATCAACTATAAAATTATTCTGTGAATTGAAAAATGAAATATATTTAAAACCTAGTGGTGATAGAACAGAACTTACTTTCTCGTATTACTTGTAACTGTTACGTATTTTTATAATATGCTATTTATATTTTACTAACACTTTACTCTTCACTTCAAAACTGGCATCGAAATGTCGTCGGACTGGTTAAAATCCTTTAAGTTTTGGAAATTAGAAGTATTAATTGTATTAAAAGTATCGATGCTGCAATTAAATGCAGTGTATTCTGCTATATATTTACAAAACATTCAAGAAAAAATTATTTTGCGTAGGCCACAATTCGAGCCGGAGACGTTTAATGAATTCTGAAATAGCGTGGAACCGAGATAATTGCCACGGCCGCTACAAGGCGCTTAGAATAAACTCTCAACAGTCTATCGATTCAGACACCAAATTTCGAAACAAAATTGCCAAATAATTTAAAAAGTGCTAACAATAGTAGTTGATGCAATTAGTTGATAGTGTTAAGCTTTATTGCATGAGTACACGTTTTCAAAACGAGGTGCGAGTTTTCAAATTTGTACGAATGCATTAGTGCAATATTATAATCGAGTTGCATACGCTATTTTTTGTATAGCAGCATTATAAATTTAGAAGAGAACGAAACTTAATTTTGCGACACAACTTTTTTATGTCGTTTGGAATATTTTACATCTGTGCGAGAAAACTCTGGTCTACCTCCGTTTACCTCTATCTCCCCATGATTCAATCGCTGCGATTGGCTGAATGTGTGATGACTATCATTCGTGCTGTAAGATCTAATACATCATTTGTGCAGTAAAATGCCCGATTATTTCTTGCAACAGGAAAGGTCATTTATAATGCTGAAATATAAAATTATTTAAAATCAAAAATTGATCAATAGACCGCATTGAGAAAGAAATCTCTATCTTTCATAATGTAATTGTTGGAGGATTGTCGTAAAAGTTTTCCAATTTTCCAAATTCCAGAGGTTTTAATGAAAATTTTACGTATGTTACACTATGTACGTGTGAAAAGTTTGGTAAATGGATGAATATCTCACTAGCATCGTGACTGCGATTTATAGTCATGCACTTGCTCAGGGCACGACGATGTAGCACGGAGCGCAGGATCACGACGCTTAGTCTTCCACGGGTAGTCAAACTACGTGTGTGTGTGTGTGTGTGTGTGTGTGTGTGTTCACACGCGTCAAATAAAGCAAACGAAGTAAATGGAGCAATAAAGTTTTGTTAAAACTGCTCAAATGACCTCCAAAACGCATGCAATGTTGATGCAGGTGTACAGCACACATGTAATGAGCAGAAAATGATTTTACGACTGGTTTAAATATTTTCCGAAGAGAACGGACACCGTGGATGACGAACCCTTCCTGCCCCATTTTAAACCTACTTCGCACGAAACGGAAAAGTCCGAACGTTTCGATACATTTTCTTGAAAATCTAGAAAATGTTAATGAGTCTTTATGTAAAGCCCCAAAAGCTGACCTAGCTGACCGATGTAACTAGAGTGACTGCCGACTCAGCGCCTCGGTCGGAGGGATCACGGACGAACGAACGGACGGACGAACGGACGAACGAACGGACGAACGAACGGACGGACGGAAGAACGGAGGGACGGACG
>BOPP01000258.1:755438-789568 GCA_017312745.1 Gryllus bimaculatus | reverse complement strand
GGGGTGGCAACGGGGGCAGAAACTCGGGACGCAGAAAAACACGATGCGTTTATGGAGGTTTTACAAGCAGATAAGTTTTCAGCGATGTGTTACTCATTTGGGGAGAACGCGGCCTCAGCGAAGTGGTACTACTACAGTAATTCATTTGGATGTGATGTGCCTTGTCACTATTGTATCATAATTAATGGTTTTCTCTGCAAATAGTGGCATTCGAGAATCAAGTTACTGTTTTATATTGAGATCCAAATTTTGTTGTAGAGACTATCAGAAAAGAGTCTCTATCTACAGATTATTATCAGAGATAGAATAGAAATATTATTAAACTCCAATATTCGTAGACATTGAAAAATCTATGCAGCCTCTGCCAGTGTGAGAAGTGACTATTGTTTCGTTAGATAACCACGAACTCGGGAAAATACAAAAACAATGAAACGGTTTTGATTTTGACAGCACAAATGAATATTTGATTATGCTATTATGTTTACAGTGCGCCTGCAGGATGAATTATCATCCGCAGTGCGTAACTCCTTACGGCTTAGCTGGTGTCAAGTGACGGCAAGGCACCAAGGAAGAGGCTGCTTGCCACTAAATATTTCTTATTTACGTGTGATACAGAAGAGCCACTTTCTTAATAGTCTTGGTATGCAAAGAACTGTTGTAGTGCATAAATTTTATATACTATGTTATTGCTGTGAAGACTGTTTTTGGTAAAATAGTAAATTTATTGCATTGTTGTTCTAGCGTATTTTATATGTTGTTCTTGAGCAGTGTGCGTGCTGGTTTTTGGATTTTGGAACTATTTTGTGTAGTTGTATTCAGCAGCGTTGTTGCTGCAGGCCGCTAGTCCGAACTAATATATACTAAACGTATTGGAGGATTTATGTTGTGATAATTATTATCAATGTAATGCGAGGCTTGAAGGATACGTATTGTATGCGTACTTCTGCCCTATACTTTAATTTTGTTTGGTGTTTTCCGTTGTATACTATTGGAGTAATTGCAAGCGAACTCAGCGATGTGTCTCACTACTTGTATTGCTGTAAACTAACATGAATCGTCTGTGACGGCATCAATTGAAGAAGAAGCGGGGTTGCCAAAAGTTTGTAGAGACTTATTGCAACCAATGTCATTTTAAATTTGAATTTTTCTCTTATTGGAATTCGCATAGGAGCATACAGAATTCAAAACTAGACTTGGAATGCCATTGAAAATTAGGTAGCACAAAGTGTCATCATTCTAAGTCTGTGACCTGTTAATCTCTTGTGGATCCTACATTCAATTAATTTCCCAAGAAGTGTAGAAGAGAAGAGATGTTCAGCTTTAAACGCCAGTTCTCGCGAATTAACAAATTTGCAAATAAATGTCTAAATAAAGTAATACGCGAATAATTTTTATATCCCTTCATGTGAAATATATGAATGAGATTAAATTTTGTAGAAGAGTAAATTACATTTAAACATTAGCGCCATATTAATTATCGCCGTATGAAATTATGAAATTTAATATAGTTGTTGTTTAATATAGTGTGTAGTTGTTGATAGAAGTTGTTGTTCTCTGATGTCTGGGATTTGGAGTCTTGTCTATTCACGCGGGATGCTATTGAAAATAATAGCCCTTAATCCGGATGTAAACTCCGGATTTAAACGATCCCTTTGATCCCATACATTTGGATACATTGTCAATAAGGAAACTATTATATGCCCCTTAATACCGTATTTCTTGTCAGTCGTCGTTCAACTGAGTAACTGTCGCCACAGCCTGCAACCCGAAAGAGTGAGTGCGTCGGGTGCGTCAACTGCGTAGGACATTATACCGTCAGAACTAGTTCGCATACTATATCGCCCGAAGTGTTGTGTTGCTTCTAGCTGGAGCGTGAAATTCGGCGCCCCTAGAGGTATCTCCCCATCTATATGTGTGATAATATAGTAAATGAGTGTATGAAGGGAGAGGATGGTACAAGGAGGAGGATGCTGTCCTTCTCCCAGTTGTTAGGGATTTCTCCGGCATCCGCCTGATATTGATAAGAGAAACTGCAGAAACCTACCGATTAGAGCAGCCGGTCTCAAATATTCTCCTCCAGACGACGATTGAATTCGACGCAGCTATATCGCTAGTGTCGAAAATGCGCTACCGACGGGACTCGAACCCTCGGATCCGCCGGCGAACGACGCTGCACAGGTAACGGTGGTGTCGCTGAGCTGTCACAGCCGGTGCCTTCTGCCCGAAGGTGGAAGCGCTACCATACGGCCCACACACGGACCTCTCACCCCCTCTGTCCGCTCTCTGCTCCCGGCAATTACTCAACGCAGCGCGCGACAATGCCTTAGCGAAGCCCCACACGGCGGCCGCCACAAAGCGCGGGGGTGGACGGGGGTGGCCGGGGGCGGCTGGGGACACGCGCGTGATGTGTCCCTGTGGACGCCCGCTTACGCCCCCCCCCCAACCGCACGCGCTCTCGGGTCGCTCCTGCCCCCGCGCGGTCCCGACATCCGCGTCGTCCGGCGACGATCATAATACCGCGACGGCTTCACACCACGCGCGGGAGGGGGGAGAGGACGTGTGGGGGAGGCCGTTCAGGCTTCGCGCTGGGCTCGTGCGTCAAAGTGCAGAGTTAAATCTGTTCAGAGCGCTATTTCATTGTCCTCATTTCCGGAGTTCTGTGGGATTGCATGAAATTGTCACACAATTACACCCTACGTATATTATTTAATAATTATATACTAAGTGTATTATTACGTATTTTCACTGTAACTATCACGAAATGAAGTAAAAATGCTCAAAATCCATTCAGATCTCTTAAGAAATATCCGTGAGTTAAAGTTTGTGTATAAAGTATACGCAAATCTTTGCGTGATGTATGTAACGTGACTTCCTACTCAGATCGGGAGGATCTGGGTTCGAGTCGCGACGTGGCGGCATTTTCGACACTAGTGAGTTAGATCGAGTTCAGACGCTATCTGAGGGAGAAAATTAGCGACCGGCTGCTCTGATTGGTGCTTTTCTTGTCCTATACACACTCCTTTCTTACACATACACTTACATGCACCACACTACCACACATGACGAGAGATCGGTGGGGAGCTTAGAGTTTGTCGCGACTGTGGAGGTGCCCCGTTGGTGGAAAATACCTGGTTGACAGAAACACCGCATAGCTGATAGGTAGGTCGGCGCCGGATCTCACTATGTATCGGGGGAAGATAATCGCCACCTTCCGAGGCAAACTGCAGTACACTTAATTAATGACCTTAGCCATTGATGCGCCCAGAATCACCAATCAATCAATCTATCAAAAGCGACTTTGTACTACCGGCGTTTAATAATCACGAGCACGCATATTGTGCCATCTACCAGTACGAATTCCTATGTTTCGACGTATATATCCAGTTCGTACACAGAAGTCAGAACTTTGGAAAGCAACAAATGCTCCAATCAGGGTAAGTTTAACATAAGGCATTAGTTCGTCATATGGGCCTCACGCTTTTGCAAATATTCATTAATGTTACAGAAAATTAGTTCCACAAAAAAATTGAAAATAAGAAATGTAGTTTATATAGTTTATACACTGTTTATTTTCCTTATCGCAAGATATATAACAGTAATATTCGTAACGCCATACTGTTTATTTTTAATCATGAATGTTTTCAAAACTGTCTGTGGATTAGTGGCAAAGAAATTACGACTAATCAGTTCCATATTATAATAATTAAACAATTCTATTGATTTATTCCAACGTCGAACAAAATTGTACTGAAATATTTCATCTATTTCTCAATTGATGTATTGTGAAATTAAAAAAAAAACTCCTAATTGTTTGCGGATTGGCTTATAAAAGTAACTTACTTCTTTTAAAAATATTTCTAGAAAGAATATTACTGCATTTGCAATGTGTGTATCATTGATCAATTGGGTTTCGAAAATGATGTAGGGCCTACAAATAAACTACATCTCAATATGAAAATAATTACAGCTTATTTTCTTCAGCGAAATAACATCTGCGACGTTAAACTGCTATAAAAAAATAAATAGAATCGCTCGGTAATCTTAGCATTCATTCGGTGAACAAAGTTTCTACGAAACTCTATACTTCTGACAATGACGTGCATTTAAGGATCATTTACAATGCAAACATTATTAAGCATTACGCATAAACATGAACATTAATATAAGTGATAGACTGAAATATTCACAACGACTAGCACACATAAGCAAAAGAAGATTTTCTATTGACTATGGGACAATCTAGTTTACTATTGGTTGGATGTGAGAATCGATTTCGGGATATCGACAGTACCAATGGTCCATGGATTCGACTGTAAAAAAATGCGAAGTGTGTTTCTTTGTCAGTTTCTTTCTGTATATAGGTGTTGTGGTGTGATATCTTTGGCATTTTTCATAAAATAATTAAAAGACGTTTTGTCATTGGCAACAATATTAATTTTAAATGGCAAAAGCAGCTTTTTCGATGGGCCTTTGAGCCATCATCAATGCAGTTGTCCTGCTGGAATGGCAAGCCCAGCCAGGTAGTTCGTTTTTTTGTGGCTTCCATCCATGCAGACAATGATAGATGAATGGCTAAGCATCGAAGCTGCTTTTGCATTAAAATAATATTAGTTGGCAATGACAACGTCTTTTCTAAAGAATTAGTTTTCTTTCTGACCAAACCCCTAAAAATATCTCCATCATTCAAGCAACGGATCAAGGTGCGACTATCAACTAATAATGACGACTGACTGTCGCTTTAAAACGCAAAGAATTTTCAGAATCATCCAAAAGCATTGAGTGTTGTTGCAGATGGCGGGTGTGAAGCGGACTTCAATCCGAACCGCCAACACGACACCGCGGGTGTCGGCCTCATGCGCCCTGTGGGGCTCAACGGGGGCTGCGGACGTCGCGAAGCCCGGCGCCGACGGCTCTTCGTCACGTGGGTGGTTCGCAGGGCACGCGGAGGCCCCTCCTCCGTCCTCCCTCCCCTCCCCGCCGCGCGCCTGGGCTAGCCCGCGATGCGCCGGACCGCGGAGACGCACGGTGGCGGCGGGCTCTGTTTTGACACAGAGCGTGCTCAAACGGTCTCCATAGTACTCCCGGAACGATCAGGCACCTACTGTCGGCGCAAAGTCGCAGCTATGGAGGGAAAAGCCGCGCGGAGCGAGGGCCGCCGGCCCGCCGCGTCCCCGGGGGGGCGAGGGGCAGGGGAGCGGGGACGGCCGCGGAGGCAATGTTTGTGCAGAGCGGAGGGGACGGTGGCAATAGGCTTTCTAAAACGTCAACGAGAGATATAACCCGGTTGAAATTGGACAAATGGGAGCCTTCTGGGGGTGGAATGCAGAACGTTGTAAAATGGTAACCCTTTTACCCGGGGAGAATCGGGACGGACAAATATCTTACGAATATTTTCTCGACAAACAGTGCACTTAAGGTCCTGTAGAATTACCAGTATTATCGAATATCCGAGGCACCCAAGACGTACTGAACAATGGAACTCCAATCCTCGATCTCGGCTTCTGGTTTCCAGTTATTGGGGTAGTCGTGGCGACGTGGATGGCGTGGATGTGGCAATAACAAGATGAATATACTGAATGAGTACAATAAATATTTTCGAAACTATGACGAACGTACAAGCCAGACCCATCCCGGTAGATATAGAAGTTGATTTGAAGCAGAGTACGAAAAGCTATTGAAAGTTCCAGTAAAATGCAGCTATTTGAGATATTTTATCGTGCCTAGAAAATGTAATTTCTGCCAATATTAACATTTCAGCTTCTTACATGAATATTTTCATACTAGAATAGTTATGTGAAATTTATATAGTTTTATGCGAAGTGATTATATTTGAATAGCTGTAATCATGTGTAAAATCAAAATAGATTACATAGGTAATAACATTGTTCGTGCAAATATAAGTTCTGTAAACAATCGACCTGCCTGTCTCTTCTCATGTGTAAGATTTATGAGCACGTGTAACATTGAATCCGATTTTCTACAACTGATTATATAGTTTCTTAAAGCGTTTGGATTTCAAATTTTTCGACTTACTGTTAGTACATGGCAATTTCAATTGAGAAACGCGCAAACTACAGGGATAGGTGGCACTTTAGTTATCAGAAAATGATGCTCACCTTTTACAGGTTGCATCTAATTTTGGGAAAATTTTTCATTGTTTTACTTTCTCTCTTTACTACGTTTGCGTAGAATAGAAGTTTTGTATAGCAGGCGCGGAAATTAGCGCTTTACCAACAGGAAAAGCGCTATTGGCTGGTTCTGATAACGAAAAAGTGGATAACTCTTATTCCTATATGTAGTACATTACTTCCTCTAACACAATGTGTAGTCAAAATTCAGGTTTTGTGGGTCCTTGATACTGAAAAATCGACTGATAGCAAAAACGTGTCTGTCTATCTGTCTCTCCGTCCGACATCGGACTATGCTAGTGCCTAAACCGTTCACACTATTTTCTCCAAAATCGATATTCCACTATTGATCCTAACGAACACAAGAGTCTGCGAGTTTAAAACGCATATTTTAATTTTTGACAAAACGTGAGATTAAAATTTTCAAAACTTTCTCAAAAATTACTCCAAAGTTTTTGATCCAACTTTGCCCTCGAATTTCATATAAAACTCTTAGAACAACTGCGTTTGTCGCATTTTTGTTGAAATCCCTGATTTTTCGAAAATTGAAATTGTTCAAAAGTGTTTAGGCCGCTTCCTACAACATCAATATTAAAGACGGATATTTTTTCTTAATACAATCTGTTGTCCAATGACAATCATGAAATAAGGTACTGGATAATTTTTCGAAAATGTGAGTAGTTCTTGCGTAATTTCGCGTGAAATAAATGCAATTTTTAATTTTTTCGAAACAATCATTTTCTCAAAAATACCTCTATAATTTTCCTTTAAGTTTTTCCTAAACGATACATTTATAATACATTTCATTAATAACACATTTGTTAAAATGTGACTCAGGTTTCGTTTTGATGCACTCTCTATTTTCGAAATTTGCAAATAATTATTATTGCAAAAATGATCAACTGCAAGTGATCAACTTTTTTTAACCGTCTTAAGGTTGAGTTTAGCCGTGAGGCTGCTGGTGTAGAGACAATGTGTGTGGCGTGTTAAAGCTAATGGCTTGAGTTTGAATCTCGGCGCCGAGAAAACATTTTCCAGGTTGGAAACACTTTTATGTTGCAGGCTGTGAAACGTTCTCCACCTACCAAGGAACTTCGTAAGAAGAGAAAGTTATGTAATCGTGTGCAGGAAAATGGGGATTTTTTTCTAGTTCTCGAAGTATTGTGCAGCGTTACAAATAATACGGGAAAGTATGTGCTGTTATAGCGACACTACTAGTTCATTATATTGTTGTTTCAAGCGAGGTACTTTGCGAGGACAGAAGCAACTTTCAAGTCAGTGCTGCTCAGTCATTTTATTGGACCCTAGATTACTACTCATATTTATGAACTGTGCATCCAAGAAAATGTGATTATATTAATTTGTTGATAGTTACTCTAATTTTTAGGGAAACAAATGGGATGCCATTCGCTTGTTTTGTTAGTAAAAAGATCGTGAAAGAAATTACAGAGGACGCCGCTCATTGTAATCACGGTTATTGCTATCATTTAAGTAATGTTATAATTTTCATGATATACAGACCGGCTGCTATGACAGCATTCAGAATCATCATTTATTATGATAATTATTCGTTTTATGTTATAATTATTTTCAAACACTTTTCAATTACACACAGTCTTGAGCCCTCGTGGGTTGCGACTGGCGAAAGACTAAGCGGATATTATTTGATGCTCGCGTAAAGAATTCTTAGGCACTCGACCACGGAATAGGGCGGAAAAGGAATTTCGGGAATGTGGATGTGGCTGTGGAGAAGAACATCATTCCATTTGCTAGACAAACAGAAGATGACATATGTATAATATGTATTCAAATAAAGAACGATGATTCCAGTCAAGTTAAAAAATGCCTAGAATTACCATAAATTATTTGAATGTTCGTGTAATCCCGTGATTCTTGAACTGTTCGGTAAAATATTTACTTCTACAGACTCACAAGTGGCAAAGGAGTGCGTGGAAAAGAAAATTTCTACGATGCTGTGGAAACGGTTCAACCTTCAACAACGCTTGAAATGAGGCTGGCATTAGAAATATTGCGACTTGGTGTTTTGCACTAATCAGTTCAATTCTAGTACTAGATCTACGATCTTTCCTACCTCTTCCTTGTCCTATCCTCTCCCCTTACACTAACACGCACTACACAAGCACACATGCCGCAATTCCGGTCAGGGGCTTAGAGCCTATCTCTGTTAGGGCAGTGCCCCGATGCTCGGAGATACCTGGTTGGGGAAAACCCCGCTAGCCGTCGGTAGGTCGGCGCCGGATCTCGCCATACAGCAAGGGAAAGATCACCGCCACCTCCCGAGCAAAACATGCACTACACTTACGAGGATAATGACCCTCTTAGTTATCGTGCCCGGAATCACTAAAACAATCAATCAATAAATGGCAATAAATTTTAATGAAGACATTGAATAAAAGCAAGAATGAGTTTGATTAAGAATTAATGTATTACCTGCAGTAAACTATCAAAAAAAGCTTTATTTTTCAGTAGATAATCTTCAATTAAAATTATTCGCCTGTTGTAATCATTCGGTTCTTATAATATTACTTGTATTTTGGAGTGATACCAAAAAGCGGCGTCCACTATGTTTAATGACAAGATGTGGTGTAATTCAGTGGTTGAAATAGCATTCTCTCACATTGTAATATGTAATCGTATTTGTGACTGGTGTAATGAGCAGATCGCCGGCCTTCGCTGTCTGGGTAACTGAGTTCATACCTGGTCGATCCACTAGAAATTGTACATCAAAGCGGATTTCCGAAGGTGTTCTAGCTGTGCTCCCGTTTCCCCTACCCTCCCGTTCCCCCCACCAGCGTTACCACCTTAAAAATATCACCATCATCGCGGGTAGGGGGGTTCGTTGTAGTGCTATTGCTGGAGAATTCGTCTTCCCACGATGGGATATTTCTGTGCCCGGTCAAGCTACATGGTATTTGTGATGGACAAAGGGAGCTGTTGGCAGGTTTTCTTGGGGTTTTGTTATTTCCCCTGCCTAACATTTCACTGCTGCTCCATCATCATTTACATTATCATCATCGCAATCACGTAATTGAGATAATCACACTTGGCCATCAATTAGATCAATTAAACGGCCTCCAAATTCCAATAAATAAAAAAAATAATTAAAAATAATAAAATTAAAAAATTGTGCCGGAGCGGATGGTCGAGATCGTTGAGGTCGTAGTGCCGGAGCGATAACGGACGGAAGGATCGCGGGTTCGAGTTCCGCCTCGGCCATGGTAGTATCTGTGTTCGTCATTTCACTCCTTCTCACCCTCTCATCACCATATGTCATCTTCACAGTTACCATACCGTTAAATGCAATATAGTGGCCGGTAGCGATTTAGATGTTAATGCGACCTTAAATAACAGAAAATAGTGGGTAAGTATATAAGTATATTAGTTGATAATTAATGTGTTGTTAATGAATAGAGTAGACAACTACTTATTGTGCTACTGTCTCTATAATACGCAAACGGACAGTAATCAGAAAAAATCTGAATGTAGTTATAAAGAATATTCACGAAATAAAAGATCACACAATGAATATTATTGTGAAATGCTGATTATTTAAAATTTAGAATGAACAAATGAAACCTAATATTTTTAATCTTCACCTCCAAATAGCAATCGCAGTGCTTGAAGTCATCTGTAAGTAACCTCGAAAGCTGCTCGAAAGTAAATGAGATGCTGATTTAATGGTTGGTTTAATTGCTTTATTTAATTATATAAAATTGTGAAAGTTTAGGATTGAGAGACAGTAGTCAACTAAAAAATTGTTGGAAGTGCCCATTGTCTCTTGTTAATGCTTTTTTAACATGTTGTAAACATTCATGGGAGATCCACGTTGCTTGGGCAGTAAGTATTTTCAATTTGTGTTTATATTATTTGTTTAGTTTTTTCCACTAAATTCACTGTACCCTCCATTTTTTGTGTTCAACTTGTGTTAATGTTTTCATTTCTCCTCCTTGCTAGAGATCCACTGAGGAAGGGAAAAGTGTTTTCCCGCAAGTTAACTCTGGAAAATTATTAATAAAAATTATTAAAACTTTTGTGGAGATTATTTCCTTTACCATATTATAGATTACCACAAGATATCTGCTACCACCACGGAATTTATTCTGGAAAAATATTTAGAAAAAAAATGAACCCACAAGCTTTAGAATAACATTATTCGATTCCATATATTTATGTGTAGTTAACAACTGGAAATGACAGCATTAAACTTTTATATTTCTACTTCTGTTTTTCCAGGGCACTTTGAATTGTACACATGTGTACAAATATTTGCATCAGTTGTTGAATTTTATATTGGATGCATCAAACTGAAGCGATTTATTTATTTGTGTCTTCAATAAATTTCTACTTTAGAAAATATTCTGAACAAAAAAATTAATGGAAATATGGTCAGCAAGAATTCTTACTATTAATTTATGATCAACATCAAAATTTGATTAACTGTGAACAATGAACTTCAGAAATTTGGTTAGAATTCACATATTGGGAGATTAATCCAGAAGCAACTTTGAATTCACTGGGTCTTGTACAGTTCTAGCAATTCACTATATAACAATATATTTCTCTCGTTATAAAATCAATAATAACTAACTTACCACGTTATACAAGTTGAGATCATCCAGTCGATGTTGTTCCACATTACCAGGATTCCACCTGTGAAAATTGGAGATAATGATTTTTCAATTTCCTATTTTAATATATGTTTGACTTGGTTATCACAGAAAGAATGATACTTACGTTACAATTAAAATCATTACTGCTTTCATGAAATTCCAGTGGTAGCAGGTACTGTATTTTCACCGCTTGTTGGTCCCATAGAGCAGCATTGGGCCACCACCGGTGTTCCTGGTGCCCCTCCTATGGTCACCGATTTCTTTCTTTGATTTCCTTTTCATGCCCCTCACTGTATCTGAATTTCTTTCAGATCTCTTGCCCAGTTGTTAGATGAATTTAATCTGAACAAATGGAAAATATGAAAATTATGAACGAGTGTAAAAGACACCAAAACTAACACACACTAGCACTTCTTTAACATACTTATTGGTTAGATCTTTCCATGCTTAAACCTTCGCTTTATTAACAGATGAGGACTTTTCCTTCCTATTAAATATATAGTAAGGAACATGAAAATTAGTTCCAAAAGAAGCTCCTTGAGCAGAATCAGACATGTTAAATATATACGGCCCACGAAATCGGTTCTCTTTACTGATGAAGCAAAAGTACAGTTTTTATAAAAAATGATTTGTACAAAAAGATCTACGTACCTTCTCTTCACTCTCCCAATCTTCACTTCTTTTGCTTTTGGAGTGTTCCGTCTTGAACTCACAACACTCGCGAATATACACACGGGGGAACCTGTGTGTATTCTCGAGTGTTGAGAAAACTAATTCTCAGGGTCGCGCAACCACGTGCTACTGCGGACGGAAAGCTCTTCGAAGCGAGATGCTTCTTGCTTACTCAAAGCTTAAAACAGGGGCGACTGTGAGTAGCGGTTGCCATGGTATTGTAGCGTCACGGCTTGGCAGCAGCCGAGTGCAAGGTAGAGGGCTGGGGGATCTAAAGATAGACGCCCAAACAAAGACGGGACTTTCCCGACAGGAAATGGTCCGCGGGCCAGGCAGCGCCAGGGAAAGGCTTTCCACCGCGCGGGGGTGGGGAGTAGTGACGTAGGAGGTCAGGTGACCTGGACCTATAAAGACGCCGTGGCGAGACGGCGCGGGTGGGTAACGATTTTGGTTTCCTCGTGGCTAGACCACAAAAACTTTGTCCGCCCAGGCTGGTGCGGAGTGCCGAGGGCACGTGGGTGTTCGACGAGTTCGGACAGGGTGATGTGTTCTTCAAACACATTCGGGCAGATCGTCAATCTGCCGGGGCACACCAGGTGCCTATCTGCGACGCGGCCTTGCAGGCTGGTCGTAGGCGTCGCCGCAAGGCGCACGTAGGGAGAGGAGGGCTGCAGTGGTAGCTCTGGCAAACCGCCTTAGAGTGAGGGATGTAAATATGTACAGTGTGTAAATAAAACTTGTATATACTCACTCGTGTCTGTTTCCTTGTGGTGTAGATCCCTACACACGACGTTACAGTATCTACGTAGCCCTTACTTTCAGCATGCTCTACGCTTTCGTTGCTCCATGTTTATTAGTCAATATGTTGGCTTCTTCAAGCTTGTTGTCTAGGCTATCCGGGACGAGCCTCGGCATCGACATGGTGGCTAACGTTTCGGCCAGCGTATTGTGGCGTACTTCAGAGCATACTGCTAGCCTAGACAACATAAATTCCGGCCGCGAAAGCCTACGCAACCATACTTCAAGCTTACTCGGAAGTAAATTTTACTCGACGTTTATTAGTAAGGCGGTGTGTCCCTAGCTCACGCACCTTGACGAGGTCAGGATACGCCCTGATACACATGATTTCATCCCCCCTTCTGTTTCGAAAAGTCTGGCGAACTTCCGAGATCGACAATACGGGGTCACGTGTGGACCGCCCGAGTAATGAAAATATGGCCCGCAGCCATATTAAACGTTATAGTTTTGGCCCTTGAGGCCTTGGAGGTTGGTCACCCTGGGCATCCCTGTGCTTTTCCGTATTCGGTAGGCATTGATACAGTACTACTTATTTATAATTAAAATTAACCGATGTCATATGTGACAGCTAACAAACAAATCGATTGTGTTTTGCAAACAAATAATATTTTTATTTATTTATTTTCTTATTTAACGTCAAGAACCGTTGAAAACTGCGTGTGACATACTGGGAGAGGAGTATATTCTGTGCTCGTTTTCTTCCATTCTAGTATCTATGAAAATAGGTGAAAACGAGCGTTTTTGGCAAAAATGGTTAACACAATATTAGCCGCCGTACAATAAAAACTATAGTTAATTAATTAGAGTAATCTGTTTTGTTTGAAAATATATTCCCACCCTTGAGAAAGTCATCTTTGACCAAAACCACTGATTCGTAAATCAATAGGCAAGGCAGTGGTAGAATTTCTAGCTTAATAAAGAGAGGTTTACAGGAATCATGTGTGTGGGATACGTTTATTATTCGTACAATTATTTTCTGAATCTGAAAGTCTGGGAGCAAAAGGATGTTTTTCCTCAGAATATTATGTCATCTCGGGCGGGAATGAATATTCGCGAAATAATATACACAACGGTCAGTATGAAGGCTAACTAAATTTTAAAGAATGCAGAGCGAAATTTATGTTCATGAAATGTCCCTCAGACCTTGTCTAAGTTTCTCCAAATCCTCAGAAAACACGATAATCTGTGTTTTGGTCCACTTACCTTGACAAACAACTATACTTATTTTTCTCTGAAAAGTGTAAAATCAATGTCTGGAAATAGTCCAACTGACCACAACTTGAAATGATTTCTCCTTCTTAGCAACTCATACTATTATTCAAAATATAGCTGAACTCGTTATGAAAATATATCAAATATAATATATTTAATATTATTCGGTTTATGACACATTTTCATTACAAATTCATGTTCTCAATTTAATAGGCGGTGTTTTTACATATAGTACGTCGTAATCAGAATGTATGTTTGTAATAAAATCACGACGTTTTCGATCTCAAATTTCTTCGGTTTCCCGTGCCTTTCGAGCGTGCTTTTCACCACTGGCCTAATTTAGCTAGGTCGAATTGAGTCGCTATGAAGAAGAGAATTGTTGACGCCGGGTGCTCTGATCGGTATTTTTCCGTGATTTCCCAAACAATTCCAGTCGAATACTGGAGCAGTACTCTATCAAAGGACCTTGGGCCGCACGCCATCTTTAATTTCGGTTCTTTGTCCCAATCTCTCCTTTCTCACACATTCACATGCACTACACTATCACTCTTGTCTGAAGTATAGTCGAGAACTGGAATTATATGCGATTGTGAAGGTGCCCCCCCCCCTTGGAGGGGGAAATCACCTGCAAGCCGACATGTAGGTCAGCGCCGTATCTCACGATCTAGCTTTGGAAGAACACCACCACCTCCCGAGATAAAACATGCACTACAAACGGGACTGACAGTTGACGAGGAAACTGTCGGAAACATCAATTAACCAATCAATCAATCATTCAATCCTCAGAAGCCCCTCCCGCTAGGATGTTAAATGCAGCGGCGAGTTTCATGTTGGCTTCAGGAGCATTCCCTCCTTCCAAATATATTCCAATCAATCGGTAGAAACTCTAGGCTCCGACTGGTCTCCAGAGATGTCTGGTAGTTTAGAGCGTGAAAGAGTGGGGTATAAGGCGAAAAGATGAGGAAGAAAAGATAACGCGCGATTAGTGGCTCGTTTGTATTACTTTGGCATTCGCCGGGTCTGATCGGAGAAATCATGGAAATCTACCGTTCAGAAAACCACTAGAATTATTTTCCACACTACCGGCAGAATTCGACCTAACTAGAATAGTATGGCTGGTGTCGAAAATACACTACCGCCGAGACTAGAAATTTAGGACCTTCCGATCAGAAACTGTGCAGTATCAATAGTTGTTTCTCTGAGCCGTCTCAGCGGTAAAATCACAATGATTTCCCCCAAACTACCGGTATGATTCTACTGAAATACCGGTGTTTTCATGAGACAATAACGGAATAATACCTTTAAAAAGAGGTATTTTATCTATATTGATTTCGGATAATGGTAAAATGCCTCTAAAATACCGGTATTTTACGTCATATAGCTATTTTAAAGATATTTTGAATAAAGTTATAATGGAGGTAAAGGTACCTTTATATATAGCGGTATTTATACCTATACCGGTATAAATACCTTTACCCCTTTAATTTTGGTATTCGGCATATTGACGATAGAAAATTTTCACTGAATAGCATATGCTCATTAAAGCCAAATCTTGACATAAGGCAATGTATAAATTTTCAAAAATATGATCAATTTACGCGCAGTTGTAAGTGAAATTATATGGCAATTTTTAATTTTTTCTCAAAAAGAGAATCCAATTTTTCTTTAAATTTTCTCCTCATGTCTATAAAAAGCCGGTATAAAATTGGTGTTTGTCTCATTTCCGTCGAACTCAAATCTAAAATTGCGAACAATTATCGTTTCACAACGACAAAATTGAATATAGATTTTCGCCTGAAACAGAATCTGTTAAAAAAAATCAGCTATTTAAAAAAAGGTTATGTTCAATTTTTTGAAAAAACTAGTAGTTAACGCGTAATTTTTTTTCGAAATTGATGCAATTAAGAAAATATTTTCTGGTTAAAAACTACAAGTACGTTACAAAAATTGTGAGGAAGTATGAGTTGTTGTTGATTTACTACTTTTAATTAAATTTATTCTCGAATAGATGCTCATAAAAATGTCCCGGGTCCGATTTTCACTGAAATCTCTAATTTTTCGGAAATTGCAAAATATCCGTTTTTTTGACCCAAACGTCAACTTTATTGCTGATGAAAGATTTTTTAATTAAATATATTCTTGAAAATTAGATTTTTTAATATTGTCATTGTCAACTTTTTGAAAATACGTGTAGTTTGTGCCTAACTTTTAGTTATATTAAGTTAATTAAAAAAGTACTTTAACAAGTTTTCCTAATGCCCCGAAATATTTGTTTATTTTTCTCAAATACTGTAAAGTTTGCCTAAAAGTGTAAAAGGTGAAATTAAAAAAACCAAACAATATCGACACCTTAATATTTAAGATAAAGACTTTTTGTAACTCAAATGTTTCCTTTGTTACAATATTAAATCTTCAAATCGTAGTATTCTTTGAGTTCTATTCTATAATATTCGATCTTCAAATTATTTCATGCACATCTTATTTCAAAATATTTTTGTAGTTTCGCGTTCTTGAAATGTGGAGGAACACAAGCATATTATGAATATTCTCTGGTAAGATATTCAAGACATCATAATTGCTGTATCGTTTGCGAGCTCCTTTCTACCCTGCACTGTTCAAGTTCAAATCCCAGTTGGAATGATTTGGGTCCGTTTGTTAAGACGTTTTTCAAGTAATGAATACAGGAGAGCAAAATCCACTTCACTATGAGCCTAGTGTATTTTTCTCTCGAAGAATCGAGTCTTTTTCTTGCAGCATTACAGAACTGGCTCTTTATACGAGGAAGATGCTTTGGAAGTAAAACATTCGTAAACTAGTTATTTTCGACTCCGAATCCTTCCTTTACATTTTTGTTCGAATACCGGGAAATTGGCTTAATAATAATTATAGTTAACATTTACATTCACATATCTGTAATTTTAAAAAAAAAATTCAAAAGTTCAAATTTATTTTCAAAGCATCGGGAGCATTGGTAAGCCTGACCAGCACTAATAGTGTAAGGGAAAGAGCGTTGAGTACGAAGTCTATGCGCTTCTCAAATTGCAGTCCGGGCAATGGATTTTTGCTGGTTCTTTAAACTTCTGTGCGTACAACTTTTATATTTTCTAACAGTTTGAAAAATATGAAAAAGTATATGCTATCGTAGCATTCCTGCTATGACTTTTGCTGGAGTTTTTAAGTGTTCATAGATGTTCATGTAATATAGTTTGGTTTTAAGCACGGTAATACCGTTACAAACATTGTATATTTAAGTGTATATATATATATATATATATATATATATATATATATATATATATACGCACTTTCATGTAAAATCAATTCAGTGCTGTACCTTCAGCAGCACCTCCAACGTTGGCTTTGCTGTTTCATTGACAAGCAGCTTACAGGCCGATGCCTTCTTTTCTGAGAAACAAATATACCTTCTACCTGGTAGCAATATTTGACAGGAAGTCATGTATTACCTTTCTTCAAAGGCAAAGCTGAGCTTTCTCATTATATTTCAATTTCCAGGTAAGGATTCCTTAGTTTCCTTGTTGAAATGCAAAATATGGTGTATTTGTGGTTTCGTTTTTATAATTTAGATTTTTTTCAAGACGCAATTTTATACGGAGAGAAAAAAGCAAATTAATACAGCTATAATGATTACGTAATGTTTAACATGAAATAAACCATATTAGCTTTATACATTTCAAAAATAAACAAACTTTTCTTTCTAGTTTCTTGCTCTCGCTAGTTTTCGTTTCAAACATTTAGTATTAACCCATATAACTAGCATCGCATTCGTAACTAGTATCGCATATCGTTGAAAGAAGTATCGCATTTTTAATTAGGGTATCCTACTAAAATACCATTTGAAGTAGTAGCTATGCGAATAAACATGTACAATCCTACAAAATGGACAAAAATTAATTACGTGCATTGGCTCTGCACTCGTGGCTAAAATGTATATTCTTTGGTTGGTAAGCGATGTGACAAGGCAACTTACTGCACTGTCACTGTAAGTTTAAGACAACCAATTTTTAAAATATTATTGTAATTTTTTAAGTCATTTATTTAAAAATAATTTCGAATATAATTATCATACGTACATGAAAAGACTTTATGGTAATTTAACAAGAGATCAAAAACACGTGCTCAAATATATTAATTATCTACTACATATTCCCAATTTTCCATTTTTCTTTTTTACCCTAAAAGGTGATTTGCGTATTTGAAGATTCGTGTAGTTGGACATCCAATATCTGAAGTTTTACTATAAGCTACAATCAATGTACTTTGAAAGTTCCATGAAGTATTTCCTGCTGAGTACGTAGGTACGAATTTGTAGGAATGTGACAGGTCCCTCCCGGTCAGTTACATTTTTCATCAATAAAAGCTAAATTCTCCATGTAATATGGCTTTTGAGTAAGAGCTGTTAGAAGAACGGGTCATTGCCTCAGTCATTCTGCCTGTCCTTTTGTGAGTGGATCCCTCGCGCCACTGGCAAGGGCCGGGGTCAGGGCACTAGCTGGCAGTTCAAGCGGTGCAACGACCAGACACGTACGGCATCGCACTCCCCCTTGCTGCCGCCCTTTCCACCCACCCCTCCAACCCCTCGCAAAACTACCAATCATCACTCCATTATCAGTTAACTACAATCCCTAACACTATAATCTACATCATCACTCTCTCAACCATCTCACTCTTCTTTTTTCCATCTCTATCAAACGAATAATCATCACTTCTTCACTAGCATCATAACCATACATCCCTTTATCATTACATCATCAACCCACCCTGATAATCATCTTAATCATCACTTCTCCGCCACCATCACCATCTAACTACTATTCCATCTCCTACTACATTTTCACAAGTACATCATTATCCAATCATCACCCTGTCAACATCTGAATCATCATTTTCCCACAATAACTATCAAACAACTAACCATCACACCTTCACCAGCAACATAACCATCACCTCACTATCATCTATCAATCTAACATCATACTCGTAACCACTTCAATTATGATTTCTCCACCTCCGGTTCCGTCATAATATGCACCGTACGCTGCAGAATCTCTAACGTGACCGAGGTGTATTCACCGTTTCCTCCGCCGTCACAACCTCCCACATTGATTGTTTGATTTGTGATTTCGGACGCGTCAACTCCTAAGACATTAGTCCCGTAAGTATAGTGCATTTTTTTCGAGAGATGGCGGTAATCTTCCCGCGCTCGATGCTGGGATCCGGCGCCGACGTATCGGCTAGGGGTTTTTTCCCTCAAGCAGGTATCTCCCACCTGTGGGACATTCCGGACATCCCTCCCCCAGCCCGGACAAGTTCTAACCTCCCCACCGTTCTCCTGACATATGTGATAGTTTAGTGCACGTAAGTGTAAGTATGTGTAAGTGAGGGGTAGGATAGGACGAGGAATGGAAAGGCAAGATCGCTCACCGTCCGTGGCCCGATTGTTAGGACACTGCTCCGACATATGCCTGGTATTGATCGGAGAAACCACGGAAAACTACCGATCAGAGCAGCCGACCGCAAGAATTCTTCTCCCGACAGTGACAGTACTCGACCGAACTGTGTCGAAAATCTTGCCACCGTTGGGACGCGAAACTAGGATCTCCCGATCGGAGGCAGTGCAGTGACATCAGTTGATGCCCTGAGTCACCTCTCCCGGTACCGCCCCCACCCGTTCACAAGTCCCGCCGAATGCATCGCCCCCGCTGCGGAAGCCAACGCCCGCTTTCCCCCGTGTCCTCCTCTTCCTCCGGCGTTCCTCGACCCCGGGCCGCTCGAGCCGCAATGTGTCGGCGTGGCCGGCAAGGGCGCGGCGGGCGATTTCTGTGGGGTGGAGATGGCCCCAGGGTGTGGGACGGATTAGGCGAAAACAGGCCGTGCGGACGCGCAACCCTCTCGCGCTGCCGCTCTGCGGCCGCGGGGGTTGAAACGCGTCCAGCCAGCGGCTTCGTGACCGCCGGCCACCGCCCCCGGCCGTCGCGCCGACCGCTGGGCGCGCCCGCGCGGGTGAAGGTCCTAGCGCGCGTCCGCGCGCCCCAGGGCGCGCGGGGTGAACGCCGCTTCCCAGAGGCCACGCGCGCGGGCACCCACCCCCCGGCGGTCTCCAACCACAGGCTCAGGCCGTTCCCCTAGCACATGCGCCTCCTTGGACCACGAGGCAGCCAGCAAAGTAGAACATTGCGCGTTCATCGGCGAGGAGGAGGTGGAGAAAATGGTTTGCTCATTTGGATAATTCAGATCGGTCAACCCCATTGGTAGAAATAAATCCCATAAATCCCATAAAATCCCAAAAAATCCCATAAAATCCCCAATAAATCCCATAAATCATAAAAAAGAAAACCGAACAATGAAGATTCCTGACTATTAGAGTATATTTTACTTTAAATTCGGCATGCCAAAGAGTTTGCCAGTAGAATTGACACTCATGGCAGGAGATCAGTCGCAAGCTTAGAGCTTGTCTCGACTGGAACGGTGCCCCGCCGGTGAAGATACCTGGATGGGGAAAGATCGCAAGCCGACGTGTAGGTCGACGCCAGATCGCCCCGGCGGGGGAAGAACACCGCCACCTCCCGTGATAAAATCTTACATTTACGGGACTGATGACCATAGCAGTTGACACGCTTGGAAACAGGAAATAGTCAATCAAACGGAAAGGGAGATAAGCTCTTCACTTCGGAAATAAGCACTCTTTGATTGCGCTCTCGCCTAGCAAGGAAAGGGGGCGGGGCGAGCGACGTCCCCCGTGGCCGAGGTGACGACGCGACATTACGGCTGGGCGGTCGTCGCCTCCGGCCTCCCGCTGGCCCTCGGCCGCCGCCGCCGCGGGTGCCCTCCGCGTTGCGGGGCCAACACCCCCGCGCCCCCGACGGCGCCCGGAGGGCAGCGCACCGCACGCCAACGCGCCACCAGCCTCCCCCGCGCCCGCCACGCCTCTCCCCGCCACGCCCCGCCACGTGCTGCCACGCGGAGAAATTTCTGCCCATGTGGCCCCTATTGACCAGCGTTCTAGTGGGGATGAAACCTGTAGACCCAGGTTGAAGTGCGAAATAATGCGTTTTCATGTGTAGGAGAATTAAACGAGAAAAAATATAGGAGTACAAAATCTCACGAGTCTTGTAAAAATAAACTAATGAACTATCCTTAGCATTAAGAAAGAAAATTAATACTAAATCACGAATTCTGAACTTGTAGTATGTGTATCACAAGATTTAAACTAGTATTGAATTAGTTTTAGTCCGAATATTTAAGATAACACTCTCCCTCTAGTTGCATCAACCGCAAGATAAGAAAGTGAGGTTGTGCGCTCTTTGATGAATTAATTAATTCTGCCTCAACTGGGATATTTTCAAGGAGAGATGCAACCAAAAAGCAAGACTCCTGAATTATATGTATTTTAACGTCCAAATATAGTAGGAACATTTCTAGGAACATTATGGATTTTAATTATCAGAATGGTGGTTACTGTAATGTTATCAAGCAATGGTAAATTAAGATTGTCAAACTTCCTCATTTTTTGACAAAGAAGTTTGACAAATGAAAATTCGTCAAGTGAGATTTGACTTAAATACCTTTCATGCAATACAACAGTTATTCTCATAGGTATCTAATGCTTTGAGACTTAGGCGTTTCTTGATCGCCTAGCGATCATCATCACCGATGAAAATTATTTTACAAAAACACAAAGCATTTATACAGATAAACTAATATTAAATAAAAATAAAAAACGCGCTTGAATTGACATAGCATTCTCGAATATCACAAGTTTTTTTAAATTTAATCTTGGTTTTTAACTGTCATTTATATACACTGTTTTGTATTTGTACAATTTTTCAACATTGAAAATGATCCCTATCCGCACGGAAGGCGCATCATTAAAACATTAGATACCGAGACAACACTTACCTCATTATTCATAAGTATACCTCATGATCTAATTAAATATAGCAACATATCAACCCCTCCACGTACTAATCATTCTCCTCTTTCACCGCTCAAGGCGGCTCCACACATTCGGCATACGCCGATCAGTGAGCTATTACTCGCTCAATCCCGAACAGCTGATGTGTTCGGCGAATGTTCGCTTCCTTCCATGTGTCCAAAAGACCGACACGCGGTGGGTGGGGAACACTGAAAATTTGTCACTCGACAAGTAGCAAGCAAGACGTCAACATTACTTGGAATACGGCGAGTGGTTGCTCGCTACTCGCCGAATAAGAAATGTGTGGATTGATTGATTGATTAGTGATTCTGGGTGCGTCAGCTGCTAAGGTCATTAGTCCCGTAAGTGTAATGCTTATTCTTACCGAGGGAAGTATTGATGATGTTCCCCAATTGGATGGTGAAATACGGCGCCGACCTATAGTCGGCTAACGGAGTTCCCTCAACCAGATATCTCACACCAACGGGGCAGCGCCTCAGTTAAGACAAGCTCTACGCTCCCGACCGATCTTCCGGTATGTATGTTACTTAAGTGCATGTAACTGTCTGTGTAAGTAAGGGTGAGGATGTGATAAGAAAGAGGAAGAAAAGATCGCGCCCGGTCCATGGCACGTTTTTAGGGTACTGCTCCGGCATACGCTTGGTATTGATCGGAGAAATCACGGAAAACTGCAGCCGGCGGCTAGAATTCTCTTCCAGACAGGGACTGAATTCGACTTGGCTCTCTAGCCAGTGTCGAAAATCCTGCCGCTGTCGGGTCCTCCACTTGGAACCTAGGGCCATCCGGTTAGAGGAACTGCAATGAGGTACGCTGATGCCCTGAGGCACCTCTCCCGGTCGCATGTGTGGAGCCGCCTGCACGTTCTGCAGCTGTGAATCGCTGTGGGCAACGGGTTGCAACACGCGCGTGCGAGCTGAAGGCGGAGGGCCTGGCAAATAGCTTGACGAGTCGGAGACGAAGGGCTTAATGAGGCGACGGCACCAGGCGAAGGGCGGCGTGCGCGGACAAAGCAGGGAGGGAAGGGCCCGGCCGCTGACCCCGGCCGCGACACTGCTCCTAGGCCTGCCTCGCAGAAGGGCGCGGGCGGGCGTGCGACTGCCATTAGCGCCCGCGCCGCGGGCCTCAACCTAGGCGACGGGCCGCGGCGGCGCCAGCGCCCGGCCAGGAGGTGCAACGACCTTCTCCGTCGACGGCCCTTGCGCGTCCACCCTTTGTTGCAGTAATAGCACACAGACATTTCTGCGGTACTTTATTGCAAATTTACATTAAAGTAATTATCATGAACGCACATGAAATTTAATGTACATATGTACATTAGAATGCAAGATTCATACTTTTATGGTCACATCGGGAATGGATTAATGATCCTGATTGTGGTGATTATGAAAATATAATATGAATGAGGATGAAATGTAATGAGACGCAAGGTTAAAGGGTGAATGTCTACATTATATCTTCACCGATTTTATTTCCAGTGTTCAATTTAATCTACAAATAATTAAATTCTTTTTATATTATAAGGTACATTACCTTTTACTACTTATAATCAATATAATGGTATTTGTGACAATGTAGGTTAAGCTATTGAAAGGGTAATAAATGTTATTTTTGAATTATTTTGACGAAGAACAGTAAAAAGTGTACGGTCTATATGGCCTGAACAAAGAGAAGTATAAAGCTTCTTCGCACCATTTTTTGACTTCCAGATTCTCTTCCAAACATTTAACTGTAAATAGTAGAAAGATGAAAAAAAATTCCAAAAACTGTTATTACTTAATACGCTCAGTACCCGCACAATTTAGACATTGCCCTGAGCCTCAAGGTCTACTGAGCAACTGCCCGTATATCTATCTTCTCGAATAAGTGAACGCTTGATTTTAGGTTGTTTGAGCAGCTGGATTGGTTTAGGTTGAATAGTCGTCTTTGTCCTATGCGTTCGAGTCCCATATCTGGATTGCGAACATTGCTGCTGCTCAGGTTGACCCTTCATCGTATATGCATAGTTTCTGCAATAGTTGTAGTCACGTAATTTGACACCATTTCAAGTCCCTAGTCTCTCGTATGTTTCATGCACTTAACTGATTTTAAAAGATATCAATAGAGATATTTGGAAGAAAGTGTTTGTTTCACTGTCTGGTAGTTTAAATCACAGTAATAGGAGAAAATCTATCTACCACACTCCTAACTGACTGTGCCATTGAGGAACGAATATATCTTCCTTTTTCTCTCATTGTACTGAACGCATTTGAAAAAAAGGAGAAGTGAATGTGCCATTTTGGCATTAACGGTTTGCGGTAAGGTAACGAAGCTGCGGTAAGGAGGCCGTGGCGAGAGAGGGGCGGTGCTCGGCGCCAGCGCCCCCTTGCCAGGTCAGCGACCTGGGCCCTCGTCGGCGTCGCCGCCCTTCGGCGTGGAGTGGAGTGGCGTGTCGGCTCCTGCCCCTTCCTGTTGCTGATGATGATTCTGCTGATGGGCGCTGTAGAGTGAGGGGCAGGAAGTCATAAAACAATCTCTTTTGTGTTCTTAAAGAAAAACGTCTTTCAAAAAACTTCGTTTAACTGAATGGGAAGATGGTATGCTATTCTGGGAGATGAGAAATAGTGGTGATTGTATATTGTTACAAGTTCGATTTCTAGGATGTTCAATTTTAATCAGTTAAGTATATTTATTCATGAAAAGTATTACCGACTTTTTTATTTGAATTTTTCGAAAACGAGTAATGCGCGAATATTCACGAATCTGCAAATAACACTTTTTCGTGATTTTTACTTCTACGTTCACATCAACATTGAAAAATTATTGAAGACCGTTTCGTTTGATTAAGTTTTCGACTCCTAAAATTCGCCTTTTATAGTATTAGAGTAGTACTTTAGTACTTTTCATTAACCTTGCACATATTTTATATTATTAAACTTTTCATTGCGTTAATTTCTTCCTTCAAGCGCTCACCCTTCTTTTCTGACTCGAGATAACTTCCTCGTAGTGTTTTCTAAAAGTGTGTTTTCCCGCCAATTAAGTCGATGTCGCTCACCCGAAATTCCTCCTGCCCACCTTTCTTCGTGGCATGCCAAACCCTCAGAAGTCGTTTTGTCGCCATCTTCAACCCTTCCCGATGATTTGTCATCGCGCCCCTTCACCTAACCCGCGCCATTCCCGCAGTTTCCTTCTCGCCGTGCACTTTACATTCGTGGCGCAGGCTGTCTGGCACTCCTTGCCTCTTATTAGCTCTTGGAAGGGTTCCCTGCGAGAGGGCTATGACCTTTTCTGCAGCCGGTGACATCCAGCTTTCTCCACAGCCACTGCGTTGTTGCCGCTTCTTGGAGGAAATAGAAGACACGAACTTTGGCATTCGTATTCTTATATTTGTTTAGTAAATGTACTATTAAATATAATAAATTTCAACTTCCTGTGGCATTAAACAATTGAAATCGCTTAAAAGTAATCAGGTTTTAATAATCCAGTAACATCAATATTCTTAATATTTATATCGTGGGGTTATTTAATCTATCTTTGCTTATTTCTCGGATGCTGGATGCTGGATTCATTAATAGTTATGGTTAGTTCATTAATAATTGCTCATTTCGATTGGAGGAAAGCAGCAAAGGAGACAAACTGTTAATCACTTTTTATTATAATTATATTTTTTCTAATTGAAATTACTCGTACAAAAATGTTCAAAGGTTTTCTATGTAGTTCTTGTTATTTTCTTAAGTAAAAAAATCGGTGTTTTGAGTAAAATGCTCCTTTCTGGTGACTTATTACTACTACAAAAAAAATTAAAAAGGTCCGGGATGAGTGAAACCAAAAGGCCCCCCGTTAACTCTCGTTTTCGAAGGATGAAAGAGAAATCGTAAAATACCACTTTAAAAAAGATCTGTGCAACCGAAAGTTCAAAAAACCACACTACAATCAGTCACCTTCACTGCTCGTCTTTGCCCGCGATCTGTCCAGGGTGACAAACTTGTTCTCCATCACAGCGTGCCCGTTGGAAGCAGTTCAGCAGCCTTGTCCTTCGTCGCTTTTGAAAATGCATAACTGTTCTCGGGAGTTACCGGAGAATAACGCGTCTTCCTTGCGGCTCAATGGCAGTAGTTTTGGAGGGTCGACAACCCCGGCGACGGCCGGTAGCCACGGCGCGCGACCGAAGGCCGGCGGCCGGCGGGTGGCTGCGACGACCCGGCGCTGTTGTGACCGGCGACTGCGCAGCTCCTGCGAGGGTTCAACGCCCCCGGGGACCGCGAAGGCGGCGTGGGGCGATCTGTGCAGGCGGGGCGGCTGCGTGTTCTGGGCATGCAGGTGTCGAAGCAAAAACAGATCCAGGGAGAGGGAAATGCGAATTATGACAGCCCCTAAATTCATTTTTTTGTCATGTTGCTCAATATATTTAAAATAAATACGCATATTAGGTGGTATGAATAAAAAACAATCATTTGCCCAGAGTACGTTTGTACGAGCATGAGCATTTGGTTCGAGAATATTCTCGATCCGATGAGCATCTACCCAATTTCGTATGAATAAAAATATTCTCTAGCGATGAGCAAATACTTCCGGCAAGTTGAGAATATTTTCACTTGTCTAGGCAACCGATGCGTTTTTCTTCCGTGTTTATTCTTTGCTTGTTATTCATTATGTGAATTCTTGGTGGTATTTACATTCACGATTGGACTTTGTGGTTCTGTTTTGTGGAGTTGTGTCTGCTTATCTGATTATCATAGATGAAGTAAAATCATAAGTTTTCCCAATTTTTTTTTAAAAAAGTACAAAGTTTTATTTTAAAAAGCGAAAATTCCTAACAGAATGAAAGGAAAAGGCGAACCAATGCTTGCAGAGTGAGTTGGCTACTAGCTGTGGCTATGTTGAAGACAATACATCAATCTTAAAATGTATTAATAACATGAATAAATGTATAACGCATAAAACGGACAAGAAAGCGACAGGGAATACACCCATTGTTTTAAAGGAGTGGGAAAAGATTATTTTTGAATTGATGAATGGAGAATGTAATCTATCAATAAATAGGATAGAAGGTAAGCAATGCATTCAAGTAAGTCTAAAGGCATGAATCATTTTATTTTATGTTGCTGAAAGCTTATGCGATATTAATATTTATTTATGTGGGTTCTGTGGCACATCGAGTGGAAGAAACTCGTGTAAATCAGAGCCCAGATACCGTCATAGCACTTGATGGCAGTATGTTTTTGTTGTTGTTTTTTAAGGTCGCTTCAACATCTAGGTCCTTACCGACCACTATTGCATTTAACGGTATGGTAACTGTGAAGACGATAGGAGGTGCAAGGACGAACAGAAATACACAACTATGCCTCAGGCGGGAATGTGGTCCTCCGGCCCGAGATCGCTACGGCACTACTGCCTTAACAATCTCGGCCATCCGAACCGGCGGCAGTAAGTTTGAAGGGCTTCTAGCCACCAACCATGTGACCAGCCCTTTCAGAGGAAGGGCTGTTCTAGAAACCAATGAGACAGAGAAGACACTGAATTTGACCAATGCACAATTGAAAGTGTTGAAGAAACAATTATAATAAAATTGTGATACTGGAAAATTTGTTCTATTTCTTCCCCTATTGCATCCTCGTCTCATGTACTTTTCCAATTTATCTTCTGGTTTTCTCCTCTGGTTGGTAATCATTGTATTCGGTGAAGACTTAACTTGACTCTTGACATTTAAAAAAAATCGATGTTGGATAATATACAGCAACAAATAATTAATCTGACGTCTTTTGAAGTGAACCTCTTAATATAAAATTTGGATTTTCAAATAAAATAGAATCTCCTTGTACTGGATTCAATAACAGTGCATTTCAATTTTGATCTGGAAATAGTAATAAAACAGGTGATAGAATTATTAAAAATAATAGAAGAAATGCTGTAGTTCCAACTACCAAAATAAATGTTTTATTAGCTATTACATTATTCTTTGTAATGCAATATATGGTATTCAGAATTTATGCTAAAAAGGCTGACCCAACTTATACTCTACCATGCGCAATTCCTGTTAATAAAGGGGGGTAAACATCATTTGATATCTCCCCCAATATTACCATTTGTTGATAGAAATTGAGTAACAATGGTATAAATCAGAATTGTGCATAATTTGTGGTAATGCTATAAGAAAGTTATGAATGCATGTGAAGTTATGGTGACATGCTTGGTCATCTATTAACCGTACTTATCTGTTCAAGTTTACAAAATAGCTTCAAGGGTCTATATGTTGTAATTAGTTGTTTTGCTTACTGACATAAAAAAAGTTGGATTTATCCGCTTATACAATGTTACCATGAAAATAGGCTTGGGAGATTTGCCCAGATGTGTGAACTCCATAACATAAAAGCTTGTATGTGGAACGCAGTTTCAATAGTACGTGAACGTTTTGTTTTCCTGTTGAAAAATTTTGAACTTTTGAGTTAATTTGGTCCATTAACTGCTCCTTTCACTTCATTATAACAGTTGCATTTAAGCCATTTTATTAATATGTCAGTTTAAAATTTATATTTTTTGTAGCAATGTTATTATTTTGGATGTTTGTTTGAGCCCCAATTTACTTAGCCTCACTTCTTAGTTGAATAGAGAATAAATGACAGCACCGAGCATTGATGACAAAATCTCATAACCAGAAATCTTTACTACCGTGTGAAATAATTACCGATTTTATATAATGGCACTATCATAGAAATAACACACATCCCACTCCTCTCCGTTCTAGCAAAATGAGGGTTCAAGAAAATGTGTGCGAATAATACGAGTTCTGCCATGATGATATACACTGAAGTGCCCCCCTTTTCTACTACTCTCGGAAAACAATCACCACCCATTTAATAAAACAGGAAAATTATGTAACATTTTAAAAACATTTTGATTTTATTGAAACAATTCACTTTTTTTTGTAAACGTGTATTGTTTTACAAGTAAAAGTGTCTTGTTGTTCAAGTAAAAGTGTATTGTTTCATTGAAATCAAAATGTTTTTAAAATTTCACTTCATGTTCCTGTTTTATTACATGGGAGGTGATTGTCAAATCACAAGGACCTGATGAATGAGATTAACCAAATAAAAGAAGTGCTCTGAACTTTTGTATTTATTTAGCCAGCACGTTCTAGCCTATTTTTTTATTATGTACCCAGAAATATCTATGTTATTTACACAACTTCCAAATTACATGACTTCAAGAAGATATAATTGCATGTAAAATAATCCCTGAGACAGATGTTGGCCAGTTTGAACACTCATACCCTGATTTTGATATTTTTTTAATAGAAGGCAGAAGTAGCCATGTCTGTGTACATTTGTGTTATTCAAACAAAAGTTCAGTTAGATTCTCAAATAACATATCTTACCAATTCATAATTATACTGTAGTTTGGTTGATTTTTGAAAAGTGAGTTGCGAAGACATGGATCTTTCATATGTAACTTAAAAGTTGTAAGAAAACTATGACAAATACTTCAAACATTTCTGAAAAATATTTAGATATAAAAGTAGCTATATATTAGAATTGTTTACTTTCCATGCCTACCTGTGAGACCAAAACAAATATCTTTTCTTGCTATTGTACAGCAGAGTTAAATAACCTAGTAATCCCATTTCTGTTAAAAATAAAATTCATAAAAAAGTTCCTTTTCCAGATAAAGTTCCAAAACTACATTGTTTTCCATATCCCTGTGGTTTGTTTTGATTTAAAAAAGAAAAACATTCACACACACAGTAAAAACTGTATGACGTATGGGGGAGAAGTATAATATGTTCATGATGTAAAACAATCAACATTACAAGAAAAGTACTAAAGAATTAGGCAGCAGATCGTAAATTATTTTATTGTAACCCTATTTTCGATAATGATTACAGATTGCTATTCTGAAAGTGCCTACATTTAATATGGTCCACAACGTAATGGTTTTACTTGTAGCTTTGATGATTAGTAGTTTAGTTAATTTATAATTATAAATTCCATTCAATATTTAAAGATGCATGGTAAGAGGAGTAAAGAAATTAAAGTGAGAAATTATATAAATGGTGTTTATTTTAGAGATAACTATACTTCCACACTGCTGACACCTGTAAATAAAAAAAATAATGTCACTTTAGAACAATGCAAGTCCCATGAAACTCAACTTAACTAATAGAGAACCATAAAGACAAGTGTAATTAGTATAGATAAAACTGTTTAAAAGTAACTTACAGAATAAATTACTGAAGTTGGAAAAATATTTGGGCTATTTCTTCCCCACTCAGTACTCTGTAATTATCCATTTCATTTTCCCCATTTTCTTCTGAATTTTCTTCTGCATTTTCTTCATAGTATTCAGTGAAGTGAATACTCCCATCTTTAAAAAAACTACCATTGTTGTACAACACGCAACAGCAAATTATTAAATTTGACACCCTCTTGAAGGCGTGATTTAGTTTGTAAAATAGGGAAGCGCTGCTTTAACTGTCAAAAGGACCTTCTTATAATCACACGCTCCTTCGAAAGCACTGTGTTGCAATTTCTTTCAGTGGTCGATGAGGGAGCACTGTCGGGCGTCATAATGAAAAGTGCAATGCCATAATCGGCATCTTGGATCATTCCTCGTTATGACTGTATATACTCCAGAATTTTTCCAAATTCTGGAGTCGTGAACAACACAAGGTCATGACACATCAATGCTGGTAAACACCTCCTCAGCATTGAAGTAGCTTGGACGTTCACAGTACATAATCCTTTTCTATTTATATTAATCACCATGGTTTCCTCATTGGAAAGTCAGTGCTGTCTATTGCCCCAATAGCTGCAAGAAAATAATATTTTTCCTACCACTATAAATTTTCGCTATTCATTCCTCCAATGATTGGTGAAATGTAATTCAATTTGACGCTATTGGTAAAATTGCGTACCCACGTTCGCGGGTTCAAACCCAAGAGCAACTCATGGCTGAGTGCCGCCACGTAAAATCAGGCATTGATTCAATTCAATTCTTGTTTTCGTCTTTTCTTCGCCGAAAATTAGTCAGGCGGTGTACAGTGGTTCACAAAACTATACGCACACTTGAATGGATATATAAACTAATATGCAAAGTACATACTGTTCAAACCGAAAAACGTGTAAAAAATAACACTGAATGAGATATCAATATTTTGTATCCATCTCCCTTTTGCTGCTTCAGTTTATTTGCATACATTGTACCAAGTTTTTGGATATGAGAATGAGAATTTTTCTCCATTCTTGTCGAATTATTTACTTTAATTCTTGTTGGGAATCAATTGGATACTTTCTTAACTCCTTATTCCAAATTTTTCCAAAAATGTTCTATAACAGTAATGTCTGGTGACTCAAGGGGTGGATGAAGTACCTTTGTGCAGTTGTGCAGCAGCCAAAATTGAGCCATCTGCGACTTGTGATAGGAATCATTATCTCGATAAACATAAAATCTATCAACAATAATAAGATTTTCAATACTTTGTTTTAAATTTTGTTTAAGAATGTCAAGACAGTTGAACTTGTCCATCGTTCAACGAACACCAGTTTACCGACGCCATTGGCTAACAGGCGGCCTCACACCATTACATTTCCTCTTCAGTGCTTCACTGTTGCTTTACATGTTTTCTCGTTCCAGCTCTCAATTTGGTCTCCTCTACACCCGGATTCTTCCATCGGTACTACAGATGTTCATTTTCGATTTGTCAGCGATTACTCTATTCCATCAACCTTTATCTTTTTCTTCGTGTTATTTAGCAAACCCCTGCATTTTCCTTCACTTCACTTTACATATAAGTGGGTTTCTTCTGGCAACGGAAATTGGTCATCTGTAGTATCCTTCGCAGGGTTTTTGTATTATTTTCTTGCCAATGCCAATTTCTACCTTCGAAGTAATTTTTGGTGCACCAATACGAGGATCCTTCTTTATTATTCTCACAATGAGATGCTCTTCTCGAACAGAAAATGTCTTCGGGCGTCATCTCCCGGGTTGCAGTTCAATTCTCTCTTCATTGATGTACGGTGAGATTATGCCACTCACGGTGCTTTCTTCATTAATCGCATTTTGCACATTTTCGGCATGATTAGCCCTTTTTATGATGGTAAATAACCAACTGGCGCTGCTCGAAAGTGGTGTTCTTTCTTCTGCGACTCAATTCGCACTTTCGCATTTGACTGACAGGTGACCGTGAATGTGCAGTAAAGGTTGAAGGATTTAACATTTTTTTCGGAGATCAAAAGATCCGGTGCCACGTTGCTCCAACGGGTGTGGGAATAGTTTTGTTGAAGCGAAGCCTCTGCGTTTCATTTTTCTTTTAATCAAACAAATACATATTTTTGAAAGTATAATATTTACGTTTATAAGAACATTTTATTCTTTCAGATTTATGCGCTACCTAATGATGATGTGGTTTTCAGAGAACAAATTAAGTAATTTTGTGTTAAATTAATAAATATCCAAATAGTTTTATGAGTCTCTAGAGGTTACATTTTTTTTCCAAAAATCGGAATAAACTAGCGAAATTTGTCCTCACTGCGATTCTTCTTGCTTCGTATACCTTTTCGTTAATTTCACAATCATGTACATTACTATTTCAAATATCACGACAAACGCGCAAAACGCACAGACCTACGAGGAAACTTGAGGTACCTGAGAACCAGACTCGTAATAACATGACAAAATTCTCACGAAGAGAGTAAATTCTCGATTTTTATTCATGTAGTTGTGATCATGTGTTCTATAGGGCATAGGAAAATTTTCTCATGTTTGAGAATTTACTCATTTTGTGCGAATGTTCTCAAAACGTTTTTCATAGGTTACGAAGCACATTTCATTTGCTCACTTTCATTCATACCACCCAATGAACGCATCTCATTCAAAGGAATATTCCCATAGTGAGTATGTTTAAATTTACATGCAAGCATTTTTTTTAAAATTCAGACTAACAATTCTTTTCAGAATATTTATATGCTACATACTTTTCAAAACAATTGTTAAAAATATTTATGCGAGGGAGTCTAAACTGAAATTGCCCCCCCCCTCACCTTAAAATATACTCCTGACGTGGAGAGGCAGACGACAATAAGGCTGTCTCTACACGGGCAATGTTTCGTGACAGTAATCGAACGACAGTGAAATCACTTTCAATGATGTGTAATTACTTACTAGTTAACACTGTCAGTTTTAACTGCCCGTAGCTTACAGCTTGTCCCGGCTGGGGAGATGCGCCGCTAATGGGAGAGACCTACGGGGAGGGGAACCTAGCCGGCGGTAGGTCGGCGCCGGATCTTGCCATTCAGCGGGGGAAGATCACCGCCACTTCCCGAGGAAAAAAAACACTAAATTTACGGGACTAATGACCTTAGCATTTGAGGGGCCCGGAATCACTAACAATCAACCAACCTTTTAACTGTCCGTGTAGAGACACCTTAAAAGTTTGCCAGCGAAAGGTCTTGTGAGTTATTTTTGTAGCATTTACGGCGAGTGACCGGGAGTGAGGTAATGTATTACTGAGAATTTTTTTATTTGTGACAAAAAATGTATGGCTTACGACCATGGAATAGCGGTATCGTGATGAATGAGGTGTTCATAGCGCAGTCTGGATTATACAGAGCGGTCCTGGCCTCGGCTATGCTTTGCCCTAGGCCAGGGCTGCTGGGTAATAAATCACTTTCAATGGTTAATGAATTTAGTGCTGTAATTAGTAGCACTACAATTGCTGAAAGAACGTTATACACTGAATAACTTAAACAAGTCTTAACGGCAGACATTTCACTGTTCGGAACAGGGCTGAGCGCGATGTGGACTTCACGACGGCTAGAAGCGGACGTCTACACAACGTGTTGGAGGAACAAGATTGGGAACAAGATTAATCCACTTTTTCATACCACGGT
This sequence comes from Gryllus bimaculatus, assembly GCA_017312745.1. NCBI lineage: Eukaryota > Metazoa > Arthropoda > Insecta > Orthoptera > Gryllidae > Gryllus > Gryllus bimaculatus. The sequence continues at coordinate 756,312 of BOPP01000258.1, read as the reverse complement.
CCAGCAATAAGAGTTTTTGTGTCGAAAATTGTTGCTATTATAATTCTTCTGCACTTTTGCATTCACCTCCTTTCTAACAATTGTCATATTGTTCTCCTGAAATGTATAAGCCTTTTGTAATAATGAACAATTATGAGACAATTTTGATGAGGCAGTTTGGTAAACAATGTCACAAGGATCAAATGAGACAGATAGTATCGGATTGAATATTTCGAAAATATGACACAATTGTACATTGTCCAATTTCGAACGATATTCCAATGTAAATTACATCCTCGTCTTTAATATTATTTCATATAAATTACTTGCTACAATGTTCTGTACAAAACGGGAGAGTTTCTTGCACTATCACCACATAAATAACTGATGCTTTATTGTTGTTCCGAATGAGGTTACAATCACATGACATTTCAACAACGCCATGACTTACAGCACGAGGACCAGAATTAAATAACAATTCAGTCAATATTGCTGCAGATGTATTAAGTTCCTGCAATAGTTCTGATCTATTCTTTCGCACAATTGAGAAGTTATGTTAATTGTTCCATGAGTAGAATACAAGGTTATGTATATAATGTTAAGCCAGTCTGAATGATGTGTGAATGTGGAAAAAAAATTACCAATGAAACAGAAAAATTTCCCAGCAATTAGTTAAGAATTCATAGTACTCGTACGTTAGGCTGCCAGAGCGGAGGTGTTAACTGTACAATTAGATTTAATTAACTTTTTAGTTGGTTATTAAGACAAAGCCCCCTCTACCTGTTTAAGCCGCGGGGTTCTAGTTTAATGTATCCGACATATAAAAATTAATTCCCGCCTCCACAGGGTTCTGTTGAGAGAAGAAAACAATTCGTTTCATGATGCAACATAGAAG
>BOPP01000258.1:738996-749754 GCA_017312745.1 Gryllus bimaculatus | reverse complement strand
CGCCCCGCTGGCCACTGTTTGTCCCAGCGCGGCCCGCTCCGTTTCGTCACAGACGCCTTCTCTGTCACTTCGCGATCCTCCGTGAGGGAGTGAGTGGGAATTTAGGGTTTCCCGGCGCTTCTATTGCTTTGATCATTAGAACCGTAAGTGGAGTGGATGTTATACCCAGAAGGTGGTACTGTTCCTTCCACACTAGAACCTAACTTATATAGCGTAAGTGCGCCAATGCCGTGACTCGAACCCGAGGACCTCCCGGTCAGAGACGCTGCGGCGACAACGGTTGTTGTAACTGAGCATCGTCAGCCGGTGAGATCCTCCGTGTGCCCATAATCGGATTAGCAGGAGACATAAAACTTGGAAGAATACTCGTTGAGAATAAATAACACAAACAGCATCATACAGAAATCGAAATAATTCACTTTGAAACAATTTAATTCTTCAAAATATGCTAAATAGTCATTTGGCAAAGTCTTCCGAAAATAATACTCAACTATCCAAAAAAGAACATATCGTGGTAGTGTAAGGAGAATGAGATGGGATTGTGCACTGCAAGAAATAATCAATTTTGTATTAAAGAGATAAGTTAATAGTGGAACGCGTAAACTAAAGAATTGCGGCTTGAAACGTGTAAGAAAGCGTATTGTGAATAAAATTGAACCTGATAAAGAATGCTGAAAACAATCCCCCCTCCCCAAAGAATGGTATATTATCAAAGAAAGGCTGAGCGTTGCTGCTATTACCGTCATACAGACAAGGATACTCAATGGATTGTGCATAAATCAAACACATCCGTAAAAAAGTAGTATTGAAAATATATTAGAAATGGAGTTTTTGCACCTTCATTTTAAACGGTTTCTGATCCCAATACTTACGTGTGTACAAAGACGTGTGCTTCACGTATGAATTTGATTATTTGATTAATTGTTACTGATGATATTTTTTGCATTGTGGAAATCTGTTTTATCGGAAGATTTACTTCCTATTAAGAATTGCAGATATTGTGACATTGCCAATTGCTCGTCCCATGAAAACCAGAGTTGGCAAAAATATCGGAAATAAAATAAACGCAACACTGCAATATTCACCTTGTTCCAATGACCACCGTTAAAGAACGGGAGGTAGGGGGATAGTAAAACTGCGTCGACCCCTTAATAAAACAGTCTGGTGTCGCCCATACGCTTAAGGAAACGGCCCCAGACGCAATTCGACGTGTGGCTCCGCGCCTGGGAGTTCATTAGTGGGCTCTAAGTCAGCGGCGAAGACGGGCAGAGCGCGGCTGACAAGGGGCGGACGGCCCCTTCCTTCAGGCGGAAGCCGATAAATCGTGTTCTTCAGCCCAACGCCTTAAATAAGCCTCGGTGGCGCGAGTTGATGCCGAGGCGGCGGGCAGAAGCGATGGGGATGGATTGATTGTAAGTGATTTCAGGCGCCTCAACTTCTAAGGTCATTAGTCCCGTTAGTGTAGTGTATGCTTTTTCCTCGGTAGGTGGCGGTGGGTCTTCCCCCCTGGTTGGGGAGATCCGGCGCCTCCCCTACAGGCGGCTTGCGGTTTTCCCCAACAAGGTATCTCCCACCAGAGGAGTACCTCCCGAGCCGGGACAAGCTCTAAGCTCCAGACCGGTCTCCAAGCCTGTAAAGTAGTAGGGTAGTACTTAGTATAAGGTGTGAGGATAGGACAAGGAAGAGGAAGGAAAGATCACGCGCGGTCCGTGGCCCGTTTGTTAGGGTACTGCTCCGGCTTTTGCCCGGTATTGATCGGAGAAACCACGGAAAACTATGGATCAGAGCAGCCCGTTCCTATAATTCTCCTTCAGACCACGGCTGAGGGTCGAAAATTCTGCCGCCGCCGGGACTCGAGCTTAAGACCTCCGGGCACTGCAGAGACAACAGTTGATGCCCTGAGCCGCCCCCCCCGGTGAAGTCGAACTCCGGAGCTCGAGCGGTTGCAGTCGCAGGGTTTGGACGGCTATGAGGGTGAATAGAGTGACCGGGCAGAGGTGTTGACTACATATTGGGAATACAAATGGCCGAGCAGGCAACAGGCGGTGTACTGGGATAGAGAGAAGCTAGATTTAGTGAATTACAGGCAAAGAAAGTAATTGTGATGAGGGAGGGGGGAGGAGGAGGAGAAAGTGGAAGGGAGGGGGAGGCTGCACGGAGACATGTCAGGCGGCTGACGTGGTATACAGTGAGGGACGTGATCAGAACGGGATATACGGTGAAGGACGTAAGTTGATGCGGTTGAAGGAATGGGTGTCAACGTTAAAGAGAGGTGGTAGTGGTTAACATATGAGTTGCTCTGGCAACAAGATAACTAAGTGGTGAGTAGATAGTAATGACAGGCGGCAGTTCGGAACATCGATGCTGGGGCTGGGCGATGACGAGTTTTACCGGATCACAAGGGAGGTGGCAGCTTTCCAAGAGGCGATTGAAACAGGAACATATAAATGGTGGTCAAAGTACGAGTATACAATAATGACTTGTAATGGCGAAATAAAAGCGATTAGATTATGTCTTTGAACGAGACGAGGGGAAACATGACGCCATTTTTGCCACAGTAGTGACCAATGTGGATGGCGAGCAGCATAGCTGATTTGAACGTCGCTGATAAGCTGAGCCGCTGAGGCCGGGAAACGACCAGATCGGTGACTGCGGTGCGGTTGGGGACTGGAGGGCGGTGGTTGAAGCAGAGGGTAGGGAGCCAGTGGGGAAGGCGCGGGCGGCGGCGGCGGTAGCTTTAGCCTTGGCGGGTGTCGTTCGGACGCTAAGTTGATTAGGCGAACGCTGAGAGACGGCGGCGGGTGCGGTGGCGGCGACGGCGGCGTCGTGGGGGAGGGGCAGAGCGGGGCGGCGGCGGCGGTGACGGCGAACCGGCCAATATCCCGCCCGCAAATCACCGGGGCTTACTCGCGTCGTGTCACCGCTGCCGCCCCTCCCACATCGCCCCTCGCCCACTCACACGTCCCGGAGACGCGCCCGCCTTGCTACTTTCTTCGAAACTAGCATATACGACGTTTATACATGGTAGATAGAAGGTTTGATATAAATGATGCTGGAAATCTATATCGAGACCGGCCGAGGTGGTTCAGGGCATCAATTGATGTCACTGCAGGGCCTCTGACCGGGAGGTCCTTGGGTTCGAGTCTCGACGGTCGCAGGATTTTCGACAGCAGGGTCGAGTTGTCTGGAGGAGAATTGAAGCGACCGAATGCTGTGACTGGAAGTTTTGCATGCTGTCTCCGATCAGCACCAGAGGAATGACGGAGCAATACCCTCACGAACGAACCATGCGCTGCTCGCGATCATTCCTTCCTCTTCCTTGTCATATCATCACCTCTTACGAGTACTTATACACACTTACACTTATATGCACTACACTACCACACCTGTCGCGAGATCCGTCGAGAGCTTAGTGCTTGTTCCGGATGCAGCTGTGTTCCGCTGTTGACAGAAACATTGTTGGGAAAAGCCCTCGCAATCCGACGTGTAGGTCGGCACTCGATCTTACCATCCAACGGCTGGAGGCCACCGCCGTCTTGTGCGATAAAACATACATTATACACTTAAGGGACTAATGACCTTAGCAGTTGACTCACCAGGAAAAACAAAATTATTTTGACTCCAACACACATTTTTTACTTTGTCGCAGTTACTCCGTAAAAAGAGAAAGTTACGTAATCCTACGCCGGAAAAGGCAACTTTTCGACAAAACAATTCTTATTGCCGGGCCTTGGTAACAAAAAGTGGATAAAATCTGTTGTTATGTATAGTAAATCATGTCCTTTCACACCTGGTGTAACCAGAATCTATGTTATGTAGGTAATTGATACCGAAAAAACCTATGTCAGCAAAACATCTCGTGAATTTTTTCTTAAAAACCGCTCAAATGTTTTCTTTAAAATTTCTTCCCGTGTGTATGAAGAGACGGTAAGAAATATAGTGCTAGGTCCATTTTCGGCAAACCCTCCATATTTTCGAAAATTGAAGAGTTAACATTTTAAAACTTCTAAATTGAAGTTCGGCCTTGTCTCGAAGTCTGTTGTAAATAACCACCTTAAAAAGATCGCGTGCCAGGTTTTTTAAGAAACGAGTAGTTTTCGCGTAATTGTGCTTGAAATTAATGCAATTAAAAAAAACTTTTTCCGAAAACCTGATTTTTTCTCCAATTTTTTCCCACGGGTAGTTCATCTAAACTACTTAAAAACATGCGCGGTTCTCATTTTCGTTGAACTCTCTGAATTTTCGAAAATTACACATTTAGAGATAATCCAAAAGCGCATGTGTTGTTGCGCCCCACTAATTAAAAATTAATATGTGCTTATTGTAATAAAATGTAGTTTTTTTGTCATTGAGGACTTCTGGAGTGCAGTAGTAGAGTGAAACTGTTGAGAAATAATGAATACTATATGAACTTCCAAGATTTGCAGTCAAATACCAAGTATCCCATGGATTTTGTCACTAACAAAATCATATTTCGCGTTTTAATATTAACATCATTATTAGTAACAGTACCCGTAACTTCGGATGTCTTGTACCTAAAATGCGTGTCTTTTTTAGGTATTTTTTTAGAATGATAAACTGAATATTAAAAATAATCTAATTTGCACAACTTCTGTGATTTTTTTATTACAAAATCTATATTTATTAGTAAGTTCAAGTTCTAGAAACGGTTCTGAACATCACAGAAACGCACGCAATCTATAACGACTAGTTCTACAACTTTTGTGTGGAACATACATTTCCCATGTGCCAACTGTGGATGGTATTACGTTTCTTTTTTATTTTTGTTTTTTTCTTCGAACTATGGAACAAGAACTTAATTTCCTTTCAAATCACCGATTCATTTGAATTTTCTTCTCTTTTGGATCCAAGCAATCCCCAGGGATCAAGTAACCCCATGTTATGGCAATGGTTGGGTAGAAGAAGAAGTTCTCTGAATTTGAAAAGCATTGGACTCCACAAATACAAAATTTATTGGTTATATTTTTATGATTTTCTTAATCGTAAATTTATGTATAATGTCTAACTTTCAGAACATGAACCTCCGCTCCCTAGTAATCTGCAATGTTACAAATTAATGAAAGATATGAAATAAAAATCTTCATAGCTAACAAATGAAAACATTTGATGTAAAAAATACATCTTACAAATGAATGTTCTTACAAATGACACGCGACTAAAAGTAGAGAGCGCATAAGTCGCCGATAAATGTCGTTCGTCTGGGAAGTCTGAAGAAAGAGGAGTACATCGCTATCAGCTTCTCTCAGCAACCAAATGCGACACCTTTCCTCTTTATGAAGCCACTCGTGCTGTAGCGCTGGTTGCCTACTCTGGGCAGGGTATCCGATAAATGATCTACTGAGAAGTAGAGGTATAAGTAACAGATCTTGATTTTGACTTCATATTTCAATAGTCCTGGGTGCTATACGTCTTCAAACAAAGTTTCATAAGTCGAACTTAGTGCCCGCGTAGTAACAACACGCGAAGAACCGAAAGAGAATCGAAATCCTCTCAAAAAGAATAAAAATATATTTCACGCAAAAATAGTACTGGGATCACACAAGGAATTAGAATAACATGTAAAATCAAACATACACTTTAACTACACATGCCGTTGGTCATTTATTGCTTATTTCTGAGGAGTATGTTCTGTGGGCAAGGAATATTACGAGTAGAAGGTACGTGGATAAAATTTATGCCTGTAGTACTATTTGTAATGATTGTCGGCAGGCTGATGTTGCAGAACGAGACGAAATACGAGATGATATTGATGAAGAAGAATAATAAAGAGTAAAGAACAAAGTTATACGTTTTCATTTAAACTACAAATTGTCTAGAAACAATTGAATTTCATTCTTGTATGTATTTTGACAATGACAGGTTTTTGGTGTCTGACATAGAACTATAACATATAACCTCACGTTTATGCGTTATTTTCTAGCAACGTGATTTTTAAGAGATGAAACGCACTCTTGTAAAATTAAGGGTAATGACTTATACCACTACCTCTCCGCAGGTCAAATATTCCATTCAGTCTAAATCATTTTATCGGCAAACTGCAAATTGAATTATGTGCTTTTAATGAATTTTCATCCGATAAATTAAAGATTTTTTACTTTCTCCTATACGTGGTGTTGAGGAAATTACGTAAGACAACAGAGCCGATGTTTCGACAGAAAAACCCGAATGTAATTGTCCCGCTCTTGTTAGCAGAAAGGAGAACGAAAATTCGGTGTTGCGAGCTTCTGATATTCGCGGATGATTTTATGTACCAGGCAAAGTCGGCGAATAGCAGGCAAGCTGTAAGATATCCGATCGAATGAATCACCGCCATTTCCACCTGCCTCCTTCAGAAATGCTTGGCTCTACACCTTGCAAAAGAAGTGGACGTTAACTTCAGTCGTCAGAGGGCAGAGGAAAAGGCGTTAGCAGGACGCGCACCTCCCCTGGTCTCCAAGCGCGAAGTACTTTGGCGTGGCTCTAAATCGTGGCTTCTATTGGCACAAGCGCGCCAAGGACCATCGCTACGAAATACTTGCTAAGACTTCCTATCTACGTCCCCTCGTCAGCGCCCCGGACCTGTTCCTCCTCCAAAAGCGTCTCCTCTTCGTCGTCTGCATATGCAACTTATGAGCGAATGTTTGCGAAACAACGAGTTAGAGGTACATAGACAAACAGCCTTGTTTCAGCGCTCCTAGCGTGATATTCGTGAAACATGGACACCATGTTTCAAGGTGACAGAGTGTTTTGGACTGTATTTATCTACTCGCTAATGGATTACCTTTCTTCGGTGTGCTTAGTTGCTTAATTGTTCTCGAGTACGAAACCACAGGTTATTTTTTAACTTAATTTTGATCTGTATCGTCTGTTCTTCAGGGAAGTTGTAAGATTAGATGAGAATAAGTGAAGTAGTAAAAATGCCCTACGTCTGCTCTGTTATCTAATATCTGTTATCTCGCGGGATTATTTTTTAGTTATTTACGAACAAAGTGGTCACAGAAATAATCCCAATGCTGTAGAATTCCAAACAGCATATATGAAATGTTTAATTCCACAGGTCATTCCATTTGAGAATGGCAGTTGCACTTTTTTTCATAGTGAAATGCTTACTCAGGAGGGTCAGACTTCTGAAAATGTAAGCATTTGCATTACTGTGCAAGTTCAGGTACTGTAGATGACCACGACTACCGCAATTCAGGGTATCAAACACTCAGTCTTTATGTTGAAAATGTCGATTACATTACAGGGAAGAGTAGTATATATAATTGCAAAAAAAATTTGCTGAATATTTGGATGCTCTGTTTCAAAACAAAAGGGAGAGGAAATCAGAATTAATTGTATTGAAATATGTCAATAATTCCCTTGTGAATCCTTTACGGGGTAAACCGCTGTAAGATTGCTGAACAAATTTTCAGAAGAAATTATGAAATTTTAGAAAGAAATAAGAAGAACAGAGTGCTAACATTTCAGATTGAAGTGATATAAATGGTATCGGTTTACTCATTATTTAACTGTGATCGTATGTTTACAGCTACGGGGGCAGATGAATTCTCTTATTTTGTATTTCTTGTTTTTTGAAGCATTATTTTACATGCAGAATTCATTATGTTATGTAGAAAGAGATCTGCAGAGATAAAAGAAAAGAATGTGAGACAGATGTTTACAAAATTAATTTTATTTAAAGTTGAATGAAAGTATCCTATGTAAACTAATGAAAAATTTGTCTATTTTCATTCTGAACATACTTTACCTTACTATAATGATTTATCTTTTATTAGATCTATTTTTTATTAATATCCTGCAATTTGTTTGTGATTCCTATCCGTATAAATATTTCCCCGATATCAGTTTTTGATTCATTGGGAAGAGTAGTTCTGGTGTGTTAATTGCTACAGCACAAACTCCTCCAATCAACCTTTTAGGAACCTAAAATTATTCACTCAAATATAGACAAATTAAATTAATGAATGTTAATTTAATTTGTCTACATTAACTTATTTTCACTTATGTGTATAACCATTGAGTATTGAACCACCTTCGTATATAATATATATTATTTTAATTGATTTATAAATTCAATTTTGTTTATGTTTAATTTTGAATATGAATATAATTTAAATGGTTAAATAAATTATTTTAATTTCAATGAACGTACGGTGCAAGATTGTACTCATGTCAGTGAATTGCATGTGAAGAAATTTTGAAATCCCGCGGTTGACACCTTTAAACATGGCGGACAGTGACTCTACTGTTTCAAAGTTGGTGGTGCTATTGCCACTCTATTTATAACGTGTTATAACTCGATATGTATAACTATGTATGTGTAATTATGAGTATGTATACGAGTTATAACTCGGTGCGAAACCCTCGCGGCTGCGGCGGTCTTCACCTTCAGCCCGATTTCGGTGGGCGAGCACCGAGCGGTACGCCCAGCAACGCCAGGGCACGTGGTGCATGGCCGCCAAGGACGCATTGAGCAAAGTCGGCGCCGTGATGCGAAGTGAACGGGTATATTGTATAAAGAGTGTAATGTGAACTTACGTGTGATAGGTATGTAAATAAGTTTAAATGTATGTGAGAATGAATGAAAAAAGTAACAACAAAAGGCAAGAAGACTGTAGATATAACATTACTGTAATAAAAAAGCGTGCAAGTGAACCTTAGGTTGCCGTCCAAAATGCCGGCTACTTCCAAAGGTAAGTTAACCAAGTAATAAATTACTTATTTAATGACTACCCGCCGCTTCGCCACAAAACCCGGAGAGCAGCAGCGTATGTTCCCGAAATAGAATAAACGACCGCCTCGCCAGAGCCACTGGCTGGGGAAAGACAAAGATTTTCATCCTAACACCTTAAATTTAAAAAAGAGTAAAATATATTTTTTTAAAAATACCCCTACTACACCTACATTTTTAAGACAACTATTTTAGCGAAATCTGTTCTTGAAATTATATCTGAACTGTAGCATTAGCAAGTCTGAAGAAACGTGCAGAGGCCCATTTAAAATTGTTTTTATATGTGTCATTGTTTTAGAAAAAACGAAAATCGATGATATTGTTTATGGTGCGCTTTGTGAACAAAATATGATGCAATTTTGTCAGAACTTTTTGTTATATTTTGAGATACTATAGCCCCTTTGTCTCTGAGTTTAAAAAAGAAATCATGACTATTGACGGTAAAACTGAATATTCAGAATTATTTTGGAAATATTTATAGTATGTTAAGTGAAATTTTTAAGATATAGATTTTAAAATTAAGAAGTTTCAATGTATATGGAGTACAATTCGTAGTAATGAAGTAAGAGACTCGAAATGGGCGTTAAAAACACTTGAAGAAATCAGGGACTTTCAAACAAATTGGCTGATCCATACGGAAAGAAATGACAATAGATCCAAAAATGTATATACACAGAGCTATAGGAAAAAGAAATATACGCCAAAGAAAGAGATGGAAAGACCAGTTGTAAAAACGCGGAGACTGAACACTCTATAGAAGTGTAAACCTTACCAAAGATGATGATGATGACTTTGAGGTGAGCACGTTAAACATTGATTTTGAACCTTTAAACTTTTTACATTTAGATATTGTGGGGAAATTTTCAATAAATCAATCATTTATTTATTCCTTCCTGAAAAGACGAAACATGTAATTTCCCTTGAGTGTAGGTTCCTAATTTCAATCGTGGTTATTGTCCAAGTTTTCTGCAATCTTAAAAATGAATATTAAGATAGTCCTCTGACTCTTGTTAGCAAATGTTATACTTCATCTTCGACGTCACGAGCTATTGAAGATATAAATTATTACTTATCAGTTTTTCAGAATATCAGAAATATTTCTTCTTGGATCTGTAGGGATTTACATAACTCTCGCCATTGTGCCAACCAAATCCGCATTGACACCTAGATGGTCGTCGTATTCTCTCGGGGAGGGATTCACCTACTGTGAACACAATTTAAGTCTTGCCCAACAGGAAAACACTTTCGGTTCATTTCAGTGTGGGTCCACACGCTGCACATACGAATCGAGGTCAGTTCTATCCAGACGGCAGCTGAGAGAAGATCATTTCATCTCCGCGAACTCTCCCGCCCGTCTGTGACCTGACCGACGATACTTGCAAACAAATTGACGCACAAGTCAGCTTCGCGCTTTACAGCGGGGCGGAGGAGGGGCAGGAGCGAGAGAGGGCTGGTGGAAAGCTCTATTTACTGACAGGCGTTCGCGAAAGATGTGCGCGGAGTTGAGGAAGAGCCAGAGTGAGTGAGCGAAAGTAGGGCGAGCGGAAGAAGACGGGAAGAGCTGAGGTGGATCGGAGCGAGGCAAGAAGAGTGCCGGAGCCCGAGGGCCCGAGAGAGCGGGCGGGAAGAGAGTGGTGCGAGCGGATCCGGGCGGGACGGTGCGGACGGGCGAGGTGTGGCCCGTGACTATAGCATAGGAAGCAAGGCGAAGTGGAAGGAGCGGCGGGAAGGAGAGTAGAGAGGATGGTGGGACGGGGTGGCGCGAGGAAACGGTGGAATGGAGAGGAAAGCGGGGTGGGGAGAGCAAGCGGCTGGGTGGGCGAGAAGCGGCGTGGGAGAGGAAAACCGGGTGGGGAGAGGAAGGCGCAGTACGGTGGCGAGAAGCGGGGGACGCCAGAATGAAGGAAGCGTTCGCCCTAGCGCTGGAGTGATGCAGGCAGGAGCGACTGCGAGTTTTGACAGAGAGTGGTCGGTGAAGGCGCATCGATCTGGTTGGATGACGTTGCGAGGCAGGAGCGGCGTGC
>BOPP01000258.1:706355-718158 GCA_017312745.1 Gryllus bimaculatus | reverse complement strand
CTTCGCCCTCCACCTGGCATTCGCCTTCTCCTTCACGCCCTCGTCCTCGCTCTCGCTGTCGCCTCCATGACCTCTTCGTCCTCGACCTCGACTTTGCTTGTGCCCTCTCCTTCACTCTCACCCTTGTCCTCGCCTTTCTTCTTGCCTTCAACCTCTTCTATGCCTTCGCCCATGCCCTCATCGCGACCCTTGCCCTCGCCCTCACCCTCGCTCACGCCCTCACTCTTGTCTTCTCCTTTACACCAGTTCGCCCTGCATCTCGCCATCGCTCTCGCCCTTGCCCTCGTCCTCATTTTCATACCTACCCTCGCCCTGCACTTTGCCTCCGGCCTTACCTTCGCCCTTGTGGTCCTTGCCTTGATCCTCACCATCACCCCCGCCCTCGCCCTATGCTTCACACTTGCTCTCGTCTTGTCCCCTCTTTCACTCTTGCTCTCCACCGCCGGTAACCGGCTTTGTATAACGAGGACAGCGATGCACAGGATTTTTTGGTGGAGAGCCGGCGAAACCAATTTTTCTGAGTTGGTGTCAATGAGTTTGTACCGTTTGTTTTGAGATATTTTAGACGAGCCAATGGTTCCCAGTCAAATACTTCGTGAAAATTGCTTCTAACTTTGTGCTCGCGTGATGCCTTGGAGGGAATCGCGGGCATACACCGGTGTACGTTGCGATCGTCACCTGTATCATCGCCCTTACCACTACCGTCGCCCTCATCCAAGTTCTCGCCACGCTCCTTTGTGTTGCCACGATCTTTGTCACCATTACTATCCTACTCTCTCACGCTCGCACCTTCTTCCTCTTTCCCTTTCTCTTCAACGGCTTTGATTTTGTCTCCTTCTTGACTTTTGGCCCCCCTCCTTGCCTTTTACGGCCTGCAATCAGCGAATGGAGAACACGCATGACAGAACCTCGTTATGGAAGTGTTGTTGAGATTTTTTCGTCGAATTCGTTGGCCCAAAATTAAATTTTAGGTTCATTAAGTATTGTTGGGTTTATAGAATTTCTACGTTTTATCAATAAAAATTGCTGGATCTTAGTTACTTAATATTTGTGCTTATCTCACGCATTCACGAATTGGAGTAATTGAGTCCCAGAGGATTGTTTGATTGTTTTGCTACATTTCTAGCGTCTATTAACACCATAAATGGTACGTTTCAGCACTTAATTTTATTTGTGGCAGTTAAAGATCGCATTATACTTTATGCGTTTTTGGAAACTAAACCAAACGCCCATTTACATGAGTGTTAACATCGAATTACACGAAACGTTTAGTTGCTTTGGCAGATAACAGCAGTGAACGCAGCCTATTGCCAGATGGAGCCCAAGTAAATAAACAAATGTGTAACCCTCCCCTCGCAACATAATCCCTTCGGGACGACCCGCTGGAAATCCCCCTGTGTCATCTGGGATGCGACCTACTGTCACTGAATGAGAAATCGTTTACGGGACAAAGAGGTCGCGCAGTGTCATAACCGTGTAATCGCCGCAGGATTACACGAATGTTGCCTGTAATCCTCTGTGCATTGTCGAATGGATATACAACTGCTAATCGATGTGTTAAATACGGTCGAGCTGAATGGTATGCAAAGAAATGTATCATCCAAAATTTGGATTTCAAATGCATTTATTTTCAGGCGCTGGGATTTCCAAGAAATGCATTATTCCATGGTGATATAATATTATTGCGATATTGTTTCTCGAAAATTGCTATTTATTTCTATTCGCTTCGATCAAAGAATATTTTATTACACACAGTTAGTATTAACGCATAAACGTGAGCTATCAATACAGGAAAGACAACGCGGCCGTTTTATTTGGAATGCAAAAGTCTTTTATTACTAAATGATTATACTATATTGACCGCAGTACCAATTATCATTTATATCTGAAACATTGATTAGTTCGTACATATTAGTTCTTTGATAAAAAAAATGTTACAAATGTGTTCAAATTATGTATGATAATGTATTTTTGGTCTGGAAAATTTGTTTGTTCATTTCCGTGTTCCTCTCGCATAGTATTTCAGCGACGTGTTTTAACAAAGAGATTCAGACTTTCAGCAAAATGAACTCCCATTAGTTTTGTAACATCCTGAACTAAGCATTTGAAGTGCGATCACGCCGCTGAGCGCAGTGATGCGCGAAGTTTTTGAAGAGCCGTAAGTCAGCACAACTTAAAAAATAATTGATTCAATCATGTAATCCCCCGGGGCAAGAGGGCGGCGAGATCTGCACTCGATCTCCTCGGCCTTTCCCCTCGGACATAATCCGTAGACTGTATACATATTTAAAGCGACATCATCTCGGAATCTGAGCGCCGCCCCCTCCCTGCCCCCCTCTCGCGAAAAGAAATCCCGAGCCGAGTCCCCTTGGCTTGGAACCGGCGCTGAGGGGAAGGGGAGGGGGGCGCGGGGTTCGGCGGGGGTCCGACGGGGCCGCGTAGGGTTAAACGAATTACCTCCCATCCCCGGGCTCGGGTGATGCGGCCGGGCGCGGGCGGGCGTTCTGTTGTTGTCCTTCGCGGCGGCAGATTGTTGGACACGGCGGCGCCGTGAACGTATGGGCCCACGCGCCCGCTTCTCGCCCCGGCCCCTTCGCCCGCCCGCCCCCGCTCTCTGGCCTCCCCACCGCCCGCGCTCCACCCTCCCCTCGCTCCGCGCCCGCCGGTCGTTACAGACGTAATCATAACCGGCCTGTGGAGATGAAGTGATTAACAGAGATGGCTGCAGTCCATTGCGCGTCAAAACACTGAGCCGGCGGGTGGAACGGGAGGGGGAGGTTGGTGCGGGCAGCTCGTCCGGCGCTGGGGCGGCGTGTGTGCGCGAGTCAGTGGAACGACTGCGAAATGGGAAGGCACACATTCGGGTTTCGTAGAGAATGGAAGAAAACGTTTGTTACTTTTATGCAAAAGTGGGTAGATTTCTTCTCTTTCTTTTCCGCTTATTTGCACTTTGCAATCTTTGTGAGATCAATGATATTTTGTACTGCCACTGATGAACTGTATTTAAAAATATATACAATTTCGTTTGATTCTAAATTTTACTTTGTTTCCTGACTACCATATCTCTGTGTATTTCAAATTGGATTTATTTCCGAAGTGACGTATCTCCAAGAAACACAATGTTTCAAGAAAAGAAAGTTTCAAATTGAGTGTTATGATTCAAGATAGATGGTTTACAGTGGTCAGATACAATGGTTTTCAGATGGTGATGGTGAAGAAGAGGGTGATTTTAATCTGAGGCACATCCAGAAATAAAACAAAAATTGTATGGAAAAAATGTAATTGTAGTAGATACACCACGGGTTGCCCTATCTTCACACATAATCCCCACCGGAATTGACATTTGTATCCCTTTGTCGTAGATGTCTTCAGGCTGGGATAGGCCCTACTGTTTGTGTCACAACTCTGTGTCTCTGTGATACGTGTAATACTGACCGAAAAGGAATTTCTTGAGGTGAAAGAAAAGATGGAAATCTCTCAGGGCGGGATTCGGTCAATAGGGTGAAAGGCTAAACATATCCCGGCGGAACTGTGGCAGATCTGTAGTGAGTCGCGCTGTGTTTGTAGCTGTCAAACACTAGTCCCAGACGGCATATTTCTACCACACAGGGATACAAATGTTGATCCTACGGTATGACAAGTGTCTCGATTCTGGTGCTGATTGTGTGAAAAAGGGCAACATGTGTTGTGTTTGCTACATTTATTTGCTCATTAAATTGGTTTTTCTTTTGGTTGATAGCCTAAGGAAATTTCAGGATGCGCCTAGTAATATATTACGTAAAGCTAAAAAAAATAAACAGAAACGTCGTTTAGAAAATAATATATTTAATTCTACTTATGAGCAGATATTTATGAATTTCTTGTGGAGTTTTTTATTTTTAAGTTCAGTAGCATAAATATCTTGCAAGTTTAAAAATCTGCATCTTACGTACTTTCTTCTTCTGGTGTAGCGTCTGTCTATGAACAACTCTAGTCTCAGAATCGTATCGTCATTGCCAACAATATTATTTATTAAAAAAGGAGCTTTCGATGGCTTAGCCATCATCATCAGTTTTCTGCTGTATGGAAGCCACAAAAACGACTACGAAAAACGAAACGACAACGACGACGCATATAATTATTTCATTAGAAATGCCAACGATAACTCACCACAACACCTATACTCAGAATCGTACAAAGAATATTAACGAAAATAGATATTTGACAATCGATCTTGCTAATTTCGTGGATTAACGAATTTGAAATGGACTTTTTAACCCTGCTGCTACCAAAGGTTTTTGTTAACTTAGTACTACTAAGGGTGGTAATTCAATTACACCACCAACATTGGCGAGAAAACACTTGATGGAGTCTTGAAAATCTTTTATTTATTAATAATATAGAAAAAATATCTAAATTAATATTTCTGATACTGGATGTATATGAAGACAGAAATTGTGATTGTTTAGTTAGAGTTGTAGAAATGGTACCAGGAAATCGATTTCAGCATTTTTCTGATATATATTCACTTTTGTATTTCCAAGTGTGCTTACTATTTATTCTGTGGAGAAAACTCACTCTCAGGGTGCACGGGATTCGCATCTGTTCGCATTAATTGTGTTCATGTTTCCGAAAGAAGACTCGTATCCGAAGGGCATGCGTTACGCATGTACGAAATTGAGCGAAAAGAGGCATCGCGTGGCCAACAAAGATGCATTCATTTCTTATTTGAACAATCCGGAAACTGTTGAAATTTGAAACTCCTGCATGTACGTTCAATGTGTATTCTATTCTTTTCGTATTTCATTATGTGTTCTGTTATTTTTACCAATCACTAATCTGAAGTATCATTTACAATTTTTCATCTGTTAACGTGTTATTTTTAATCATCATCCCTATTTATTTTATTTCTTGTTTCTGAATGGTTGACGTTATTGTAGTTTGTTCTAAAATATCTCATCGTTACAATTTGTTAAATGTAAGTCTTTTATATTTATTCTGTTTAAAATAATTTTACTGATTTTTATTTCAATATTTGACGAGGACATTTACAAAAGAATGATACTCTCTTTCACACGAGAATTTAAATGTAATTATTATCAAAATGAAAGAGTAAGAAAACAAAAATACCAAAGATGAAGTTCTCAAGATTATTCATCCCAGTTATTAGAAATGACACTACGTGTTATTTCGAAAACACTACGTAACCACCTTTTTGTAGAGAAGTGCCTATCTACAACCATGAGATTTTCGATACACCTTCATTACCTATGGAATAATAATCATTACGTCTGAATGTTAAGTACTAAGATCATGAGCAATAAGTTTAAAAAAGTAAATATCTTTATTCGAATAGGTAAATATTTAGTGGCTTTCAGATACAAGCAGATTAAGGTGTGATCACATTTATTGCCAGTAGATAGTCTTGTTTTCATTTTTTGTATATTGGCTATTTTACGTATTTTTGTATACTGTACACACTTTATACTAAATGTTATTTTACCACATTAGGTTTTGTGAAATAGAATAATCTAACGAGTAAAATTATTCAATAATATTCTTCATTGTTCAATATCTTTAGGAAATCGACCCTTGCTCAACGATCCTCAGATCCCGCTTTTACCATTTTACATGGAACAAGTGCAGAAACATTGTTTACAATAAAAGCGTTTGTGTTCACGTCAACTCAAATATTATTATACACGGATTAGAATCGCGCTTAACACTCACTGACAAACTAAAATGGAATTCAAAAGAGAAATGGATTAAGCACATTCTAGATTCAAGAGTACAATAAGCTATTTCGAAATATTTTAGAAATTTCATTACAAATAGCAAAATTTTTAGAGACAGAATAGGAAGTTATCATGTATTTTAAATGCAAGTAGTGTTGTTCGATTCCAAAAAATCTAATTAAATTATGTACTGCTTTTCTACATCAGTGGGAAGATTGCAATAAAAGCATTAAGTACTTACTCTGTTTTATTCATCCCAGAATATCCAAACAAATTTCAGCTCATCAGTAAACAAACATTACGATTAAAGATGCTAAAAGTCTCTAAAATTTGCCAGTTCTGAAGATTCTGAGGACTTACCAGATTACCTGCAACCCAAACGGAGATTATAATACTTGAACTATCACCAAAACATCTTACATATCTGACTCAAAGTAAAAAAAATCTCTAAGATATTCATTGGTGGTCCAACTCTTAGTGTTTTCCATTTAAGTAGGCCATCGTCAGATTATTATTAACAAGGAACGGCAACAGGAAAAAAAAACAATTCCTGTATTTTTAATGTACTTCGTCATTGACGATTCAATGAGGTTATTAAAAATCTATGTATTTAATTTTATTTTACTAAGAAAATGTATATTTATCTATGTAAAAATATCGACATTAATATATTGAAATTGATTAAGAAATCATTAGTACAATTTCCTCCTCGAGAAAGAGGAACTCATTTGACAACTTTTTTGAGCCACTAACAAATATTGCATGGGAAAGGAAACGGGACATTGTAAATATCTTATTAATATTCATGAAATAACAACCAATCAATAATAGTATTTACACATTTCAGTTTGTAACAATATTTATTGCCATATCTCAAACAACCAACACATACTATATTACACATAAGCTGTTTTCATTTCCGCTAACTAACATGTGTACTACACACTCATACAACACTTATGTACATTTCATATCTCAGTATTCTTACGAATCTAATAGTTATAAAGAACGAATTCTCATGACACTCGAAGAAGTCATAAAAGCGTACACTGAACAATCAAATTTTATTTGGAAGATTCAGAGATGTAGCATTATCGAGGCTTCATTTCGAGAAAGCAAGACTGTTTCCATTTAATCAGATCCAGAATGAGTATTAATATCTTCTGAAAATGCCATGAAAATTCTTCGGATTGTGGGAATTGTTGTGATCTTATAAAAGAGCCGAAAGCAGTGCTCGAGATTTTGATGACACCACAAACGCTTTGTATTACTAATATATACACCGTAAGCTAAAATCATGAGTCTATACAAAATAATCATTGCACTTCGCCAATGTACAGCGTTGTAAAAGTCTTGTCGCTCCTAAGTCTAATAAAACATTAAAATTATTTGGTGGTTCTTATAATTTGGCACATGTACAAAGTCACTTCTTGTTTCATTTTTTCCACAAAGTTATTAGAAACATAAATATTGAAATTATAGTAAAATAAACAATTCGTTAACAATAACATTTCGTTTTTAGTTTCTGCAGAATGCAGACGACAATACAGAAGTGTGTCCTTATAATTATACAAGACAATACCTTATTGTTATAACAATTTATTTTCTACAAAAACAAAAAGGCTGCCACATTCTAGACAGGAAAATGTGTAGAAGGGGAAGAAATGAAATGAGGCGTGAAGAATGCGAAAGAAAGATGGCTGAAGCATGGACATATCTGCCAAAGTCATTCGCCTGGCGTGTGAGGTACTGGTGTTGTTGACGCGAGCAGGCTTCGTTTGCGTGGGCCTCAGCGCCAGTGACTCGGGGCGCAATGAAGCGATCGATTATGGGAGCGCGGCGGGCGGCGTGGGCGGGGCGAGCGCGCATGCGCGGGCCGTGGGCGGCGGCGGCGGCGTGGGAGGGGATGGTAGGGGCGGCGTAGGCGGAGGCGTCGCGGCGCCGTCAAGCCACTCCTCCCGGCGCCGCGATGGCCTCCGCCGCCGCCGCCGCCTCCGCCGCCACCGCGTCGGCCTCCGCGACGTCGCAGCGCCCCGGTCGCAGCTCGCTCTACGCGACGTCGCTCGAGGAAGTTGGAGGGGAATCGAAGCCAGGCGGCCGTGTGAGGCGGGGCCAATTATAATAATAGTTCAGTTGAAAACTGCGTTATTCCTGTGCGTCAAAAAAGAAGGGATATTAAAATCGTGCTTCAGCCACATTTCGACGGACATGAAAAGGAAAGACATCCATTTTGGGCCAAGGAGACTCCAAAATGTTTTATGCTACTAACAAAAACGTTTTATTTCAATGGTCATTGGTTTATGTCTCATGGCTAATACATGTGCACCTTTGTACATTTTTTGTCTACGCAATTCCAAATTCACATATAAGATATTCATCAAGTTTTCCCCAGGTAGAATGCACAATCAATAAAAAATTTTGCAACATAATGAGTTTAAATAGTACTTAAAAATTGAATAGACATATTAGACTCCAGTAGGTTTTTGGGCAGTAGAGTAGTGTATGAATTTACTTTTATCGTCCGAAAAGAATTGGAAAATAACCTAAAAGTACGTATTGTGAATACGTAATTGTAATGCATGTTTACAACTCCTTAGTTCAAAACGTTTTTCAGAATTGAAATTTTATTTTGCCTTATTCTCTATTTTAACAGGAGAACAAAACAAGATAACTATATAAAACTATAAAGGAGGCGCACATTCCTAAAAGGTTAAAAAGCTTTGTGGAAGTAGAAAGAAGTTGACTAAGAGAACATGGAAATTATATCATTAATTCGTTGGTTTCTTTTCAAAATGTACCGAAACCATTTCGGAATTGTGAAATGCCACTTATCACATCGTATCCTACATGTAAATACACATCCTATTAGTACATTTGATTTACAACCTAACAATATTACATCAACATTAGAAGTATCCAATAGTCGATACAATAACTCGCAACCATCTTTAATTTCAATTTCATATTTCATTCAAAGTGAAGCAATTGATTTTTGTGAACGTCTGCAGGTTACGTCTGCGGTTCTGTTTTCGACACATAATTATCGGGTTTCTTTTTGTTAGCACTACCTTAAGTGTTCGTTTTTTGCGTAAGTACGCACATCTCAATTGTCTTTTATGAATTACTTTTCCCGAAAGGAAGCCGGTTCCCCATCACATTGCACTTAAAAGTACACCTTTAGGAAAGAGTACACTTTTTCAATTTTGATATACTCTACATTGCATCTCGCCTGCATTTCAAAAGCATCACATCCTTTACCGTCTCGCTCTGTGGCAGGTTTGTGAAGAGCGCAGAAGCGGCGCGGAGTTCTTTAGATGGGAGAAAGTATTAGAAACTTGCAGTTTCCCCCGGCGGCCGACCGACGGGCAGCTCCCGGACGAGCGAGCCAGCGGTCGCGAACTTACGCTCGCTCCGAGATGTCGGACTTGTAGGGCTGGAAGAGCTTGGGCGCGGCGGCGTCGGAGATGGCGGGCGCGGAGGGCGGCGGGGCGGCGGGGGCGGCGCCGGGGCCGCAGTGCAGGCGGCGGACCGCCGCGCCGGCGAGCCCAGGCAGCAGCGAAGCTGTAGAGCGGTGGCGGTGGCGGCGGGGAGGCCGCCGGGCGCCGAGACGACCAACGGCGGCCCCGGCGCCGGCGCCGCGCGGCTGCAGGTAGACCGGCGACACGCTTGCTGCCTTGCGGCCGCCTCCCGCCGCGGCCCGACGACGACACGCAGTTGACGATGCCGCACCTGCGCACACAGCACACCCCCTCGTCAACACTACACTCCCTACATGCAGAATCCCTGGATATAGAATACAGGGAATCTAGTCCACACGGCACAGCGACGCGGTCTGGCCGTGAAGCCTCACTACGCTTTGCGTCTTTGTATGCATTATCCGTCAAAGAAATTTAAAAGGTGTATGGGAGGTAGAGAGCGGAAATATAATATGTGCATGTTTTCTTGAACTCCAAAATCCCTACCCCACTCATTAACTTAAGTCCGATTTAGTTATAGTGACTTCTGGCGTTTGATCTGCTGGATGCGGTTATCGGGAGCTTAGTTATAACTTAATTTTTGGCATTGAAGCTCCCGATTGGATAACCGCTTCCAGCTGTTCAAATATAAGAAGTCATTATAATTAAATCGGAGACACAAACGTGGTTGGTGACATTTAAAAGCAAAAATTTTTCACTTCTTAATAACAGAAACCGTGTTTACATTGACAAATGGACTAAATATATTTTAGTTTATAATATTTCTAAGTATTTTCTCTCCCGAACCTCCTCATCCCGCGACGAACAAACCCGAACTCAAAGAAGTGTGCGCATAGGGAAGCTAATTTATATTAATTTCGGGACAAATATCAACTTCAGTTCGTACTTTAAATGTAAGTACAAATAATTATTTTGTATTCATTGTTTTAAAGTCGTGCAGAAATTTAATTAACCACGACTTGAAAATTTGTTTTCGATTATCGATATGGAAATGTTATTTTGCTCTTTTTTAATTCTTAAATTGGAAGAACTATAAGCTGCCGAAGAAAAATTACATTTTATCATCTTAGCCGTTTGCTGTTTTAATACCGTAGAACCTTTTCGGATATTTTAACTATATTAATAATCATAATAATATTTTTAAACATGTATTTAAATATTTGCATATTACATATCACTTTTCTCTGAAAAACGTAAGACTGAAGATGAAACGTTCATAAACTTTGTATTGACGCAGCATTGTCATTCAGACATTATTAATCAAGACGTATCCAATCATACGTTCATGAATAAATTAAATGCGAGAAGAACTTGTTTTAAAATATTTGTAGGTGCCACACAAGTTGTGGTACGTTTTCTCATAAGTACTAATAGTATTATGAATCTAATAATCAGAAAAATTGCGGAAGTTTGAGAGCTTCGAGGAACGCGCCGGGCTCCGGCCAGCCGAGCAAGTTTCAGGCACGCGCCTTTGGCTGCTCTAGGAGCAGCGGCTGCTGGCGGGCAACTACGGAGTGTCGCAGACCCGTGCAGTTCATGCAGGGCACAAGGCGCTAGAGATAGTCAAGTTAGAGCGGTAATAAACAAAAGGGCCTGTGTTAATGAAACAGCGGATAGAGGGACGACAAAAGGACGAAAGAAGAAAATATGCGAAGATAGAAGAAAACAGAAACGAGAAGTGAAGGTGAGAGGAGAGTTATGGGAACGAAGAGGAGAGAGGTTAAACTGCGTAAGGCAAGGTCCCTAGATATAGGAGGACGCTAATGACTTTGGCGATCGAGCCTTGCTCCGCGGGCCGATGACAAGTTCCCCGAGGGGGAATGCAGAGGTCAGAAAAGGTTAGCAAACTTCATGACTAAGCTGTGAATTAGGAGCAGCAAATGCACGTTTTATATTGATTTGTGTTTAAGTAGAAAACGTAATAATTTCATTAGTAGCTACATATTCAATAATTGTTCATTTTAGAATAAAATGCTATGAACAATGATTATCATCCAGAAATCATTTTTTTGAATTGGTTCCTACGACGTTATGCATTGGAAAACGTGATTTTTTTCATTTTAGTTAATTAACGTCTGTGCTTTGTTTTTGAAATACAAGTTTATATTAACTGTTTTGAAAAATTTTAATTTCAAGTTGGAAATAAAAAAAGTTATGAAAAAGACTATTTTTTCAGGTATTTTTTTAAGGAATTGGCAACAACTTACTACACGGTTCCTCGAGACCCCCTGTGACAATTTACTGAGCAGTTCCATGAAGGAGCGTCCGACATGTTTTGCGACATAGCAGGGCGTGCTCTAGTGTGCCCTGGCAAACACGAGCATGTAGTTGCTCGTTTCACAGTTCTGACTTGAGATGAAAAAATACGTAATGATAATATGAAGACTCAGTTTAGGTAGATCACAACCACAAACAGCCAAGAAAATAAAATTTAAAATTTTCTCCTTTACGTGAAATGTCAAGAAAGGACTCAGCAGAAAGGAAAACTGATGCCAGTAACTGAGATAACACTGCCAATACGCCTCCCGTGCGTGGAGAGGCGACGCTATGAATAGATACTCACCGGCAGCTGTCGCCTTCGGCGCCTGGTTCCGGGGAGCCCGAGGCGTCGGA
>BOPP01000258.1:626672-706330 GCA_017312745.1 Gryllus bimaculatus | reverse complement strand
GCGCACGGGGCTGGGGGGCCGGTGGGGACGGGCCCGTACGCCCCGGGGGCGGCGGGGGCGGCGGCGGAGGGCGCCTGCTGGCGGGGGCGGCGGCCGGCGGTAGCGGCCCAGCGTGGGGGCGCGGCGGCACCGCGCCGAAGCCCGTGAAGCGCGGCGAGAGCTGCGGGGCAGAAAGAGTGGAGGAGGTGCGGTTGAGCGGCGAGCGGGGCTGCGCGGCTCCGCCGGTGGGGCCGCCGTCCGCGGCGGTGTGGGCGGCGAGGGCGGGCGAGGGCGCCGGGGGCCGGCGCGGGCCGGCCGCAAGGAAACGGCACGCCCGCCGACCCCCGGGGCGAGGGGCGCCGCGAGGTGTTCGCGCACCAAAACGTTGTCGCGGCGCCCGCCCCCTCCAAACGCGCGCCCGCACGCGCCTCGGCTAATGAAGTCAACCACGGCGCGTGGAGAATGCACCGGGCCTTTCGTGCCTTCCGAAGCTGAATGCCGTTTTAAGGCGCGCTTCACACGTTTCGGTATTCGAGCGAGGGACAAACGACTGCTCGCCTTGATACCGAATAGTGTAATGGGTCATTTGCTTCTTTGCGGAGCGGACGAACAATTCGGAACTACTCGCCCTACTCACCGTGTGTCGGTCTGTTGCAAACATCAAAGGAAACGAACAATTTGTGGAGCACATCGGCTCTCGAGGTTGGGAGTAGTAGCTTGCTACTCGGGCGAATGCTGAATGTGTGGACCCGCCTTTACGTACGAGGCAAATACACTAAGCACGCGCCTAGCCTCTGTTTGGATCGGAAATCGTTAATTTTACTTTATGCGTGCAAATGAAGCCATTTTTAACAAACAATTTTTTTTTTTGTTTATATTATTAATAGATTACCACATTACTCAATGTAACGTAACTTTGCATTACAATGTTAGTTCGGTACAAATATATTCTCTTAAAAATTAAAAGCAGAAAGCATTTTTATTGAATGTTGTTAAATTTAATTTCAAATTTCGTTTTTAACTACCTAAAATTTCTCTAAAAAGTGGAAACAATCCTATGTCGATCTTGGTTATTCGTAAAAGTTAACCGCTGGACGCTAGCCGAAAGAAAACGATGAAGTCATGAGAGTATCACTCCCAATCACTGTTGTAGTAGCTAATCGGTTCCCACCCCTGAAGTATCAATGATTGAGTTTTTCCGCAGCTCCCGAGCGTCAGTGCCGAGCGGTGCAGGGCACTTCCACTCACCTGCGGCGGCGGGCGGCTGGTGGGTGGTGCGGCGGCGGCGGCGCGTAGGTGGCGGCGGCGGCGGCGCCGCGGGCCCGGCCGCTGTGGTGCGGGAGTAGTAGGGCGGAGGCGGCGGTGGCGTAGCCGCGTAGGCGCGGGCGCGGCCGGCGGCGGCGGCGGCCGACGGGCCCAAGCCCGCGGCCGGCGCGGCCGCCGCGGCGGGGCCTGCAGCACCGACGCCGCGAACGCCGGGGTCCGTGTACAATGGCGTAGGGGCCAGGCCATGGCCATGCGCTGCTCGTTGTTCCTTCATGCGCCGCGTTCTGGAACCACACCTGCAACGAGAGCAGCGCTCGTTCTCAGCAGCCGTTTTTCTCATTCAGTGTGATTTATTATCCCATTATCATTATTATTATTATTCATTATCATTAATATTATTTATGGCGTAAGGGTCATTACTGACCACCACTTACACGATTTAATGTGTGTATTTGTTCCAGGATCAGCTTTTCAGTGTATCCCTCAGTACGACAAGGTTGTTACGCCTTGAAGTAAGTGTGAGTATATGAGATGATAGGATGACGATGAGGGGTGAAGGGACAATCACAAATTCGGCCATGTTCTACGCAGGGACCCAAACCTGCCCAGTGCAGAAGTGATGCCAGGAATGTAATTGCCCCATATGGCGCGTTGCCATGTGCCTTTCCTTTTCCACAAATGCCTCCGCCCGAATGAGGTAATGAAACTGTCACAGATTGCACTTCTCTGCATAGGTTAGTTTACTGTCAGAGTTTCAAGCCTATTTTAAAATAAAATAAAAAACTTGCAAACACTGTTATGGGGATTCTGATGTAATGAGTGTCCCTTGGATGAATTCATTTTTTAAAATTTGAAATATGTAGCGTGAATTTCATTTCCTTTGGTGGTATTATTGCTTTAATATAAAGTTGAGCGTTATTCAACTTCAAATGAAGGAGTTCTTGTCCCAAATTTTTCTTCTTTCTTTTGTTTTGTCTCGTTTTCTGTTTAACGATTCAATTGTTTTAAGCCAAGATTTATTATTCTGTTGTCCTTTCTAGACTTTGGTGCACTGAGAACGGAGGCATCAGAAGCGGAAATACGCGTTTACTTTGAGATACTACAATATATGTACTTTTTCTATTTGATGATTCCATATTGGTAGATATTTTAATAGACAGTTCAGATTGAGGTAGTGCCTATTGAAATATAATTATTATATTGTAAGATGAGGAGCAACAATCGCGTTTCCCGTAAGATTCATATTGAGACTACTATATAACAATGTCTCACTTTTTATTTACCTGACCTCCATTGTTCGTAACGATTTTATTAGTGTTATAATTTATTTAATGGAACATCTATTAAATTCCTGCGCGCATCTGTTATTTGCAAAGTATCATGTATTTCTGAAAATCGTTCTTTTTAGTTCTTTAACGGACTGTTACTGAGTAACTGTTCAGTATTACTTACACACGAACCCAAAAGCCGCGCATGCCAAGTATTTTCTTTTCACCTCAGAAGTTTGAGCAAGTTGTGCTAATAGAGACGTATTTTTAAATGAAAAAAAATGATCGAATCGCCGACTTATTATAGCAGTCTTTTACGACATGTTAATCACCGCCTTCAATCAGTCGAGTCATTGCCATATGGCCCTATAGATTGAAGAAGCGCGAAAGGAAGAAAAGCAAAGTCACTTCGTGTAATCTAATACCTACTTACTAGTCTTTTTTATTACTGGTCATTAAAATGTTAAGGAGTGCGCTTTGAGGAAAGCAGGCGGAGAGCAGAAGCGCTCTGTCATCAGTGCGAAGGACGAACGGTTAGAAAAATGGCAAGCGTGGCCAGTGTTCCGTATCCAGAATGTTTTATGTTGGAAGAGCCTCGATAAGAAGATCGTGTAATATACAAAGAATGAACTGACAGAGATGTTTTGTTGCACTATTACTTTTCAAAGACTCGTTTATTAAAAATTTGCTACATTTTCATCCAAACAAGATTTTAAAAAATCCTTATACGATGCGTTTGGGACTGGAATAATGGTAACCATCTCATGTGACTTTTTACAGGACGTTTGAGAATTTGTTTGTTTCAAATAATTTCTTTAAGTAAAGGTGATAAATTTAAAAAAGCAAATTTATTATATTTAAAAATCTACTGCCTATATTACCGCAAATGTTAGAGTATGACTTAGTAACTTGTCATACTCTAGTAGAAAACTAGAAAGATAATATCCCGACTTTGGCTGTGAGTGTCCACCAATTGCCAAATCCCAAAGCGCCTATATGTTTTGACGGTATTTAGTAATAGTAATGTGCTGTATTGTATAACGAGATATATGTACAAACGATTATAAAAAATAGTGCGCATTAGTAGGTAATTTTATTTCACGAGGGTTCTCTAGCTCCCCAGTTCGTTTCTTATATTCCGGTTTCCATATTCTGATTTGACAGTTTGCTCAGTGGACGCGATTATTCAACTCGGGAGCGGGTGATCTCGGGCTTTAAGATAAAAAGCTCCCGGGTTGGGAAACCGCGTCCCAGCTGATCAGCTGGGCCCAACGCACTTCGAATTCCGCCGCTCCCGACCCGCCTGGCCGCTGGGCGGCCACCGGCGGCGCGGAGGCAGCGCCGGCGGGCCAGCTACTGATGGTCGCTGGATGGCGCGGAGAAACTCGAAACCCGCGTGGCCGCGCCGCCCCCGCTACAAAACCGCCGTGCCGGAGTGCCCGCCTACAAAACCCGCCATTAGCACCGCCGCGCCTCTGGCCCGCGCCGCGTCTCCGCGTCGCCGCCCGCGCCATTTTGTCGCCTTCGCTGACGTACAGCGCGTCGCGCCTTCTGCGGAGCCGGCGCGGCGGAGTCAGGTGGAGGGTGGCAATGGGACAGGCGACGGCGGCGGGGTGGAGGCGGGCGGGCTCGCTGCGGCGATGGCGGTGTTGCGGGAGTTGATTAGTGGCAATAAGTTGCTTTGCTAGCATGATGACGCGAGTGGGCAATAAGCTGGCGACACCCTTCTCCAAATCAAACAATTTTTAATTTTGGTTTTTCGAAGGTTAGGGAAAATATTTTTCTTTAAAATGACAATATATCGTCAGTCTGTTAAAATTCATTTCTTACTTTTAATACTAAGGTAGATTCAGAAAATTGTAGGTTTGGGGAATATAATAGTGGACAGAATTAAAAAATAAAAATGGTATTTCAAAATGGGAGATGCTTCATGTAACTTGTAATTTCAATAATCGAAAAATCTTAAATTCGCAGCAGTCATAAAATTTTTCTGAAAATGAAAATGCAATTTTTATTATTTCATCATGAACGTTGAAACTTTCACCATTAAGTAATTTAAATTTAAAAATTTTCAAGATGGCTGTCATCCTACGTCTGTTGTTATCCGACACAGACCCTTCCCCTACCATTCACTTGTTGTTGTTATTATTATTATTATTATTATTATTATCATCATCATTATTATTATTATCATTATCATCATCATCATTATCATTATCATTATTATTATCATTACCATTATTATTATTATCATTATTATTATTATTATTATTATTATTATTATTGGCGTATAGGTCATTACTGACCACACTACACGATTAATGTGTGTATTAGTTCCAGGATCAGCTTTTCAGCTGTATCCCTCAGTACGACAAGGTTGTTACGCCTTGAAGTAAGTGTGAGTTATGAGCTGATAGGATGACGATGAGGGGTGAAGGGACAATCACAAATACGACCATGTCTACGCTGGACCAAAACCTGCAGTGCAGAAATGATGCCAGGAATGTATTTCCCATACGGCGTGCCATGTGCCTTTCCTTTCCACAAATGCTCCGCGAATGAGGTAATGAAACTGTGCACAGATTGCACTTCTCTGCATAGTACGTCAGAGTTTCAAGCTATTTTAAATAAATTAAAAACTTGCACATTTATAGGGATTTCTGATGTAAGAGTGTCCCTTGGATTGGATTCATTTTTAAATTTGAAATAGTAGGTGAATTTCATTTCCTTGGTGGTATTACTGTAATATAAAGTTGGGCGTTATTCAACTCAAATGAAGGAGTTCTTGTCCCAAATTTTCTTCTTTCTTTTGTTGTCATCGTTATTCTTGTTTAATGTTTCAATCCATTCAAATGTTTAAGCAAGATTTATTATTCTTGTGTCCTTTCTAGACTTTGTGATCTGAGAACGGAGGCATCAGAAGCGGAAATGCGGTTTACTTTGAGATACTACAATGATATGTAATTTTTCTATTTGATGATTCACATGGTAGATATTTTAATAGACAGTCAAGATTGATGTAGTGCATGAAACATAATTATTATATTGTGAAGATGAAGAGCAACATCGCGTTCCCGTAAGATTCATATTGAGACTACTGATATAACACATGTCTCACTTTTTAGTACTCTGACCTCCATTGTCGTAACGATTTTATTAGTGTATAATTTATTTATGGAACATCTATTAAATTCCTGCGCATCTGTTATTGCAAAGTATCATTATTTCTGAAATCGTCTTTTTAGTTCTTTACGACTGTTACTGAGTAACTGTTCAGTATTACTTACACACGACAAAGCCGCGCATGCCAAGTATTTTCTTTTCACCTCAAAGTTGCGCAAGTTGTGCTAATAGAGACGTATTTTAAATGAAAAAAAAATGATCGAATCCCGACTTTATATAGCATCTTTTACACATGTTAATCACCGCCTTCAATCAGTCGAGTCATTGCATATGGCCCTAAGATTGAAGAAGCCGCAAAGAAGAAAAAGCAAAGTCACTGTCGTGTAATTAATACCTACTACTGTCTTTTTATTACTGTCATAAACTGTAAGGAGTGCGCTTTGAAGGAAGCAGGCGGAGAGCAGAAGCGCTCTGTCCATCAGTGCGAAGGACGAACGGTAGAAAAATGGGCAAGCCGTGCCAGTTCCGTATCCAGAATGTTTTATGTGGAAGAGCTCGATAAGAGATCTTGTAATATACAAGAATGAACTGACAGAGATGTTTTGTTGCACTATTACTTTGCAAAGCTCGTTTATAAAAATTTGCTACATTTTCATCCAAACAAGATTTTAAAAAATCCTTATACGATGCGTTTGGGACTGAATAATGGTAACCATCCTCATGTGACTTTTACAGGAGTGGGAACTGATTGTTCAAATAATTCTGTAAGTAAGGTGATAAATTTAAAAAGCAAATTTATTATATTAAAATCTACTGCCTATATTACCGCAATGTAGAGTATGACTTAGTAACTTGTCATACTCTAGTAGAACTGAGAAAGATAAATATCCCGACTTTACTTGTTGAGTGTCTCACCAATGCCAAATCCAAAGCGCCTAATATGTTTGACGGTATTTGTATATATGTGTGTATGTATAAACGAGATATATGTACAAACGTATATAAAAATAGGCGCATAGTAGGTAATTTTATTTCACGAGGGTCTCTAGCTCCCCAGTTCGTTTCTTATATTCCGGTTTCCATATCTGATTTGACACTTGCTCAGCTGGACGCGATTATTCACTCGGGAGCGGGATGATCTCGGGACTTTAAGATAAAAGAAGCTCCCGATTGGATAACCGCGTCCCAGCAGATCAGCTGGCCAACGCACTTCGATTCCGCCGCTCCGACCCGCCTGGCGCTGGGCGGCCACGGCGGCGCGGAGGCAGCGGCCGGCGGGCAGCTACTGATGGTCGCTGATGGCGCGGAGAAACTCGACCCGCGTGGCCGCGCCCGCCCCCGCCCCTGGTGCCGGGTGCCCGCTACAAAACCGCCATTAGCACCTCCGTGGCCTCTGGCCCGCGCCCGCCGTCTCCGTCGTCGCCGCCCGCGCCATTTTGTCGCCTTCGCTGACGTCAGCGGTCGCGGCCTTCTGCGGAGCCGGCGGCGGCGGCGGAGTCGGTGGAGGGTGGCAATGGGACAGGCGACGGCGGCGGTGGAGGCGGCGGGGTCGCTGCGGCGAATAGCGGTGGTGACGGGAGTGGCATTAGTGGCAATAAGTTGCTTTGCTAGCAGTGATGACGCGAGTGGGCAATAAAGCTGGCGACACCCTTCTCCCAAATCAACAATTTTTAATTTTGGTTTTCGAAGGTAGGGAAATATTTTTCTTTAAAATGACAATATATTCGTCATGTCTGTTAAAATTATTTCTTACTTTTAATACTAAGGTAGTATCAGAAAATTGTAGGTTTGGGGTAATATAATAGTGACAAAATTAAAAATAAAAATGGATTTCAAAATGAGGGAGATGCGTCATGTAACTTGATAATTTCAATAATCGAAAAAATCTTAAATTAAATCGCAGCGTCATAAAATGTTCGTGAAACTGAGAATGCAATTTTTATATTTCATATGAACGTTGAAAACTTTCACATTAAATAATTTTAAATTAAAATTTTCAATTGGTGTCATCCTTACGTTGTTGTCATCCGACATGGACCTTCCCCTACCCCACCCCTAGCTGTTCCACTGCCGGCCAGACTTGGTAAGGATCGCAGTAGCGATAGTGATAATAGGGGCGTCAACTACTTGCGGCCACGTTTTTTTCATTTTTTTAAATTTTTTCCATCGGAGTTGGCTGTGGTAGCAATGGCGGTGGCGACAGCGGGAGTTGTAGAAAGCAATTTGTATCCGCTCATCGCCGACTCGCCGACCGGCACGTGGAGCGGCGCGGCGACATTTCAGGCGTTCTCCAGGCCTGACGTAAGCGCAGGCGGTTCTCTGAAAAGGTTCGCAAGTACTTCCTCTGACGGTGGGCGGGCTATTACGATGAGCCTCAGACCCTGCCCACAAAGCGAAGAGCTTACTTAGCGGAGCGTTATATTGTCGTACCAAGTAAATTGCACGCCCGTGCGGTTAACTTGCGAAACAAGAAACATGGAAGAGGAAAGATAGTTAAGTTAATGCATTTGTCATCTTCGTTGATTCGTGCTCGTCACATTGCTTTCCTTGTTCGAGTTTATGATTGTTTTAAAATATTATTGTGCATTTCGTGTTGATACGCGATATGGCCACATCCTACTAAGACAGTAAACCGACCATCACTTATAGAAATATATGTTTTGAAACGGATTGAAGTAGGTCGTCTAACATTAGTTGTATTCGACATTAAATGCTAATTTTTGAAATCTTCGAAAGTTTTCGTAACTAAAAACATATGTAACAAATGAAATTCAGAATTGTAGATATAATTGCAATTAAATGAAGCCTGATTTTAGTACATAACGAAAATTCTACGAAACTAAGTTTCATAAGTATTGAAGAGAAAAAATAAGAGATGAACATGTCTGCAATAAACGCGGCAAAAGGAGGCAGTGAATATCACGAACGCGGATGTTACTACTTCACATTTTTTTAATCCTGTTTTATGAATAATTTGTATCGTGAAAATTTCTCCTTCAGACGATCGATAAATTACTTTTCATATTGTAGTGAAACCAGACAGACTCTAGGACATATAGGTTTGGGCCGCACATTCGGGACGATACCAATGGCTTAGAGCACACACATTACAACACCACGAGTGACCAGTTTTGAGTGAATACCAATTTGGAGATCTCTTGTTCATTTAGATTGTATTACCGTATAAGAGAGATCTTTTTTTTTCAGAAAGCAAACATTGACGCTCCATAAGTAACTGCACATTTACGACCATGTAATGATGGGTTTCTGGAATTTAGGAATGCTGGTCACACAATTTTTGGGCTCTAAGCCATCAACGTGGTAGCAACGTCGACTAGATAACGTATGAAGGTATCGTTGAGACCGGGTCGACGTGTAGCGCCTGCAGGTAGCCGCTTCGGGCGCGGCGGCGGCGGCGGCGCGGGCGGCCGGCGGGAGGCTGGAGGTGCTAATTGGCGGTTGAGCGGCAGCGAGCGGCGGCTTTGATCTTCGCCGCTTTACAGGCGGCCCGTAAGCGTCGCTAAAAGCGCCTCCGCCTCCGCCTTCGCCTCCGCCTGCGCTGCGGCCCTCGTCGCCGCGGCCTCCGGGAAACAAAAGCCCCGCCCACCCCGCGCCCGGAGACGCGCGCCGCCCGCTCACCCGCCGCGCCTCCCACTTCCGTGTGCGACAGCGGTCCAACGTCGCACGTTTCATTTCATCGTGAAACACACTCTTTTAAATCAATTCAGTGCAATGATGCATTGTTATTTACGTGGTGAAACTCAGGCCATGAGACCTGCTCTTCTGGCTGACCACGCAAATTTCATTACGCTCTTTTCACTAACAAGCGGAAAAAGAAGGTATTACTTGGGAGATGAAATATGCGATTTGAATTTAGCTTAGAGGCTCCATTTAGACTTGAGGATTTTTATATACAGTACATCTACAACATGGGACAGCCGGCTTGATAGCTTGTACCAATCTCCGCTAGCTGTGTGTTCTCTTGACTCGTTTAAGTCGAGTCGAGTAAGTTCTAATTAGGTACATCTAGATTATTCTCCTTGTTTCTCCTGTAACGAATATTTCTATGATTCATCCTCTCTAATTCCTGCTATGTATGAGTATCGCTTTTATGTAATGATTGCTTCTCCATGATTATCGGTTTCGTCATTTCTGTTCCCCCAAATTTTCATTGAACAAATATAGGCAGCGTCTATGTCTTCCAGCGCTCGTCCTATTTTGTTTCACAATAGAGTGATTCATGAACTCGGAACCGTAATTGATTGATTTGAAATTAAATCAAGAAAGCTCAGACGGGATATTTTAATAATCTGCCGGTGTTCTTTGAACTTCTAATTAAATATTATTCTGTGATCTTGTTCTTCTTTCTAGACGTTTTATGAATCTTATTATTGTGAGAAATTCTTTGTATTATTATTATTAATACTATTACTATTATTATTATTATTATTATTATTATTATTATTATTATTATTATTATTATTGACGTTCGTGCAGAGTGTAACTACCTTGATGGTGGACTCTGGCAGGGAGAGCTGCGCGGCGAGCTCGCAGCGTCTAGGCCGCGACACGTAGTTCTCCTTGAAGAACTCCTTCTCGAGGCGCGCCAGCTGCTCGCGCGTGAATGCCGTGCGGTAGCGCCGGATGCTGCCCGCGCCGCCCTCCGGGCCGCCCCCGCCGCCGCTGCTGCCGCCGCCCCCGCCGCTCGAATCTGCAATCAAAATCACAATCGTTATCACATTATGCACTCAATACGTAGTGTGAGGTGTATTCTCTGGAAGCTTTACCGATTGGACAGCTTTACAATTGTGAACTTCAAAACAGATAAATGCTATATTCTGGGATGAATTCTGTTACCTCAGTTAGTTGATGGAAATATCATGCCCCATCACAGTACTTGTTTGAAGTTTTACCAGAGTGTAGACGTCTAGCAAAGATAAATTAGTATAAATATAAGTGCTATAATACCATAATTATACCATATAATAATCTAGTGTTTTCAGAAGTCGTAGGATGTCGATGTAAAGATTGCGGGCGAAGTGTTGAAAGTAGTGGATAGTCTGGCGGGATCCACAAACTCGTGAAAAAATATATTAGAAATCGCCTTCCAGATTTTTTCATATGTCAAACGTAGAAAGTCTGATGTGGAGTGCTATCAATCGTAACTGTGGATGGTGCGGCTTTGGAATTTTAACCTCTAATCTTTGCCAATTGGTGTTAACATGCGATATTAACTACTAGTGACAGGGATAACATGTTTTCACGGTTGAGTTTACTTTTGAAATACAGATGCAAGAAATCTTCTGAATAAGGAATTGTATTAATTTCTAAAGGTATCACATAAGTTGAAATTTTGATGAGGTATATCTTACGTGAAGCATGATTTAATAACTAGACTACATCACTATAAAAGTGATAGACGGTTCGGTTCTTCGATTCCGTTCCAATATTCTTTACATAGAGTTTAGAGATGTGCCCTAGACACGTATGCACCTTCCCAAGACGTAGCCTTGAGATTTAAAAGCATTAGGGTGGTTCTCACGCTTTTTCGCCCCTTAAGAAAAATCCCGCCAACTTCTCGAACTGCGTTCTTGACGTGGCCTGCGCTCTCCCGAAGTCCGCACACATGTGGGGGGGGCGGCGGACGCGATAAGGTGAAGCTCCCTTGGGTGGCTGCCGCCCGGGCGATGGGGGCTATCGGGGCGGCACCGGCGCGTCGACGCGACAGATGGCTCGCGCGGGGGGAGGGGAGACTGACAAGAGGCTGGGCGCGGAGAGAGAGGTCAGGGTCGGAGAGGGTTGAGCGCCAGTTGCGGGAGCAAAGCGGGGAAGGGAAGAAATTTTGTGATGAGGGAGGGGGGAGGCAAATTAGGGCAATACGTGTAATGGGAGGCAGAGGCGGGCAGAGTCATGGCGGGGCGGAGCAAGGGCGGGGCGAAGCAAGACTGGGTGGAGGCGAAGGCAGAGTAGATCGGGGCGGGCAGGTGAGGACAGAGCGGGCGGGGCGGAGCGGGCGGAGCGGGGTGGAGGCGGAGCGGTGCGAGCGGAGCGCAGTGGAAACGGAGAGGCGGAGCGGGCCCGGAGCGGGGTGGGTCGGCGCGGTGCGGTGATATCTTCGGCAGCTCCCAGAGCTAACTCGCCGGCATGGCACCGCCACCGCTGCGTCTGCCGACTTTGGCGCTCCGGCGTCCGCAGTAGCCTGCGGAGTGGCGTGCGAGGCGGCGCGGCTCTTAGTTATCGCCGCCTCGCCGCTTTACATCCCGCGGGAAACCGGCAAAAACACTCCAGGCGGCGGCCAGGCGCCCGCGCGACACCGCCCCCGCACGCCGAAGGCGCCGCCGCCGCCGCCGCCGCCGCCACGGCTGCGTGAGTGCATCCACGTCTTCGGGCTGCAAAGGCCCCGTGAGCGGCTCTTCCGAGGCGCTGCCCTTTATCCAGGGGCTAATTGCCCAATGGGAGATCCCTCGGAGAACGCGTGTTTAGTAGCCCTGACCGATCTTGATTTTTTGATAGCTGAATATAACGGGATTTTCTATAACATATATAGCATATCTTAGGCCTGTCTGATATAAAAACAGTAGGAAAGACGAGTCGCGAAATGAAGAGTGTGAACGATTTCTATTTGCTATTAATCAGCGAACGCAATTATTTAATTCACTTCATTTGTGCAAACAGTACTGTCGCTCTTTTTGTAATTAATGTTTTAAACAACATTACGTTGTGTGTTAACACATACATAGACTATGTCAGAAAGAGTGGAGCATGGGAGAGACGGGCGAGAAAGTGAAAAACCAAAGATCTGATAAAAATACAATATTACAGAAGAATGGAAGGGCAGGGAGTGATATAGTTCTGAATGGAAAGGCCTGAAGAAGAGAGAAGAATGGGAAAGCCGACTGCACGTAGATATTGAAAATTCATGAAGTCAGAAAAATATACATGTTTAACATATAATTGTGCTTTCATTTTGGGTAGATTTTTCTCGTTTTATGTAAAAGGGTGACAAATCACTCGAAGAATTAATTGTAAACCTGTTAACTTAATCATTTTTGTATTAAGATGTTAACTTGTATTACTGTTAATTGAAAGAAAGCTTCTTTTGTAGAGGCAGAGTCAACTAACATAGACAGGAAAATATCTTGGAAGTTTAACGGTCTGTTGTCATTTTCCCTGGTTTACAAAGGAACTACAAGAAAAATGTTTAGTGAGCTCTTGTTTGAAGACGATACACAAATACGGTAAATGAAAACACCAGAACCAAAACGATACTATTGAAATAAACGGACGGATAGATACGCAAGCAACACTCTGGGTTTTTTAAGAAATTGGGGAGCAGTTTAAAATTTAATTAATAAAATAAATATGAAGACAATTAATAGTATTTACAGGAACTCAAAGGCCAAAATTGTTTAAAGGAATGAGGTGAAAGTGTGTTGCTTAACTGTATAGCCTGTTAAATGAAGGTAAGCACTTCCGGTACTACAGTGCACCAAAAAGAGAAGCTTATCTCTGCACTCCTATTGGTTGCCCACTCGTGTCCTGACACGCTGATGCATTTAGAGCAATGAATGTAGTCTTTAAAACCGGTGTATTATTGGCTTATTGTGGTAAGAGTGGAGCCGGGCTTGTGTGTTTCTATTTTGTTCGCAATACTAATAAATCAAACCTGTAGTTTGTTTACCGATTAAAATAAGTTTTCTGATCTCTTCTTTCTAACTCTGGAGTGATCGTTTCTAGTTTTAAGATGTTGCAAACCCCGCTGTGTTCGTTTTATTCATTCGTCACACAACCATGGATAATAAAAGAGTGATTTGGTGATGCGCAGATTATACTTCTCCCTCATCTGTCAGACATAGTTTTTGTCGAAAATAATCATATCAAATCAAAGTGCCAAATAATTAGGTTGTGCGGTATTACTCTAACGCGTTATTTTGTCACGACGTTTCAACGTGACTCGAACACAGGCGACGCCGCTGCGCGTTTGGCCGCGGCGTCCAGCGGGCGTCGCGACGCCGCCTCGCCGTCCCGACGCCCGCCCGAAGGACAGCCCGGCCGGCGGGGAGGACGCCAGTGGCAAAAACGCGCCGCGATAGCGGGCACTCAGCGACCGCAGCGCGCGGGGCGCCTCTTCTCCTGCCCCCCTCCACCCGCGCCCATGGCGCTGGCGCTGGGCGTTTGTCGCTTCCGGCGGCGTTAATGCAGCGCCCGATAAGCCGCCGCATTACGCGCGCGCTTGCGGCGAGCGGCGGCAGGCGCGATGTCGCCCGCCGGAGCGAACGGTCCGACGCAGCCGCTGCCCCGCCCCCGCCCCCCCCCCCCCGCGCCGATACGCTCCCGAACACAGGCTCCGCGCTGGCTTCAAAGACGCCGCCCGACGCCCTCGCCCCAAGTGTGAACGAAGCGACTTATCGCGCTGTATTGCTCTGTCTACGAGACGGTGAGTGGACGACTAATTTGGATTGGGGTTTGAAGAGTTGGAAAAGGGGCAATAACGATGTGAGAGAAGAGAGGGTCGACCTATGTAAGATGAAATAGAAGGTATTGGAATTGAGAGATGCGAATGGATGGGAGGAGGAGAAAAGGATGTCAGTAGCTGGTCCAGAACATATGATGGTCCCAACAAACTAATTATTTAAATCACTTACATTTTATTACTTCGCGTAATTCATTTGGAATTTCTATGTGTTGGTGTCAAATGAAATGACCACGATCGTGATCGGTTGCGATTCCTCATTGTGAAATGAAAATAATTTCAAAGACCAGGATTTTTCTTAATAACCGTGAGAACTATATTAACTCATTTGTGATTTATTAATTTCACGAAATCCTCAATGGTCCCCAACGTAAACCTGTTGGGAAGTAAATTTAAAAAATGAAGATAACGAGATAAATTTGTTAGCCATCTTGATAGGTTGAAGGAGTGGTTGTAGTGTTCGATCATGTTTTAGTCCCATTCTCATTATGAAATCTTGAGGCCACTTTTCTCGTCTTGTGAGCTGACGTAAATAAGTAGAAATCAAGGAATTACTATAACAGTTTATGAAGGAATTGATAATAACTATCTAGTTCAAGCGCAAAACTCTACATTTTCTTTGTTGCATGAAAATACAATTCAATGATATTTCCAGAAAGTCTGATAAATTAACTTCCTTTACATTTTCACTATTATAATATATACAAGTATATGAGGGTAAATGAACCATAATTAAATATTCCACGTTTCACTATCCTTATCTCTTATTCCAATAATCCATTAGTTTTCAACAATCCAATTTAATATTCAGCGCAGATCAAATAGAATTCTGTTTGGAAATTATTGCGTCGATTTACTTCTGTCGATATTCACATCTGGTCTAGTTGAAGGTATTATGTAATTAAATTATTCGCGCAATCTGAACTTGCACGGTCAGACTTTCAATTTCAAGGAAATTTAATTTCTCTTCATACAAGACATAATAAAAGATGAATACAATTATTGGACGAATCGGTACTGAATTGCGGAAATAAATCCCACACATTTGGTTTAAAAACAATTTTATGGAATGTAAATAAATTTAATGTGAACAGTAATGAAATATTATCAGTCATCTCATTTTGCAAAATGTGATTGGAAGTTACTTGAAATTCAGTCATTTTCTTTGTTTGCAGAAAGCCTTTCTGGAAAACAACTTCCTTAAAATTCCTGGAAGTTTTCAGTCCTGACTTCCTACATAAAGGAACCACTCTTCCGAGAACGTCGGCTGGCCAGGTAAAAACTGCGAGGATTTTCCTGTTTCGTTAAAACTTTTCTTTGTACTGAGCATGAAATTGATTTCATACCCATTTCTGCTTTCATTCATTGCGTCTTAAAAGTCCGCTGACTTCTGCATTTCTGAAATTTTATGGTGACGTTATTACTGGTATATATTACTAGCATTACATATTCTTAGTGTGATGCAAGTTACTTAAAATTCAACAAAACTTATGATTTGTGATTATTTTGATATCCGATCATATGCGCTTGTAAAACTGAAGGTGAATTGCAATCTTGTGTTCATTTTGTACATCGATTAGCTTGATGAATAATTAGTTCAATAGTTAAAGTTATGAATTAGAAGACTACTTAATGTTGATAATGAATGTCATTACCGAAGACACTTGCATATTCGTTGTGAAAACGTTGTTGTTAAATCCGTACGACAATTTGCGGTCGAAACTTTCGAAAAACATGTTTTCTAATATTGATGCAAAAGACCTAATTGAAAACGGAGAAAGCTAACGTTATTGATTCTAACACCACTTTTTGCCCGATAAGCCATTGCCGATTACTTGTTCATGATAAACTAGTTGACAATCAAATTGCATATTCGATCTA
This sequence comes from Gryllus bimaculatus, assembly GCA_017312745.1. Taxonomy (NCBI): domain Eukaryota; kingdom Metazoa; phylum Arthropoda; class Insecta; order Orthoptera; family Gryllidae; genus Gryllus; species Gryllus bimaculatus. The sequence goes on along the minus strand of BOPP01000258.1, from coordinate 690,340 downwards.
TCCAATATCCCTCCTATCCAATAACTAAACTGCAGTTTACAAAACTATGAATACCCGACCTATCCAATATCTGACAAACATCCGTCTTATCCAAAAGCTAATGCCTTCAGAAACTCTAGTTCACGAGACAATATGATTATCCAACCTAACCAACTAAATTTAAAAAAGTATCAATGTTAGGAATACGAAATGAACAATAACACATCTTATGGGGGGAGGGGGGTGTTGCATTCCTCCTCGGTGGTTTCAGCCTTTCCCCCACAAGCGTCTGCCCCGGCGGCGACGACGACCTGCTCCTGAGGTCGTCCACCCGGCTGCATTACCTGCAGGGCGGCGCACGCGTCGTGAGGCGCTCGCCGCCCATCTACCTGCCACGCCCGTTCGCCGCCAGCTAAGCAGATTGCGCTAAGCGGACCGCCGGGGTTGAGCGACCGCCGCCCCCACCCACCCCACCCTCACCCGCCGGCGACACCCCGACGGCGCCGCGCGCCCAAGCGTCGCGACGTGCACCGGTAGGTGGCCTGGCCCATGGCGCTCCTCCCCGGGCGATGGCAGCGCCCTCGCAGTTGGGAAACAACACACGGCATGGCATCTGGGGCGCACAAAACTTAATTCGCATTGGATGGGAGTTAAGTAAACAATTGTAATAAATAGAAACATACTATCTGATGGTTATGATAAAACATGTTTGGGCTCACTAATCAGACAAACGCATAAATTATATATATATATATATATTAATCGAAAATTGAAATCACAATTCATCAACGTTTCGATCTTTTGAATTTTTGTTAATTAAAATGCACCAATATTAAAGTAATTAGATTAATTCTTGCACCAAATAACCAAACGTGTGATTCAGAAGAATGTGAGTTACGTATTTAGACGTTCCTTCGATGTCTCGTCATAAAACCGTCAATCACATTCTAATCCGCGGTGAGGACGAACGACAAAACCCAGCGCTGTCAAAGCAAAAGGAATCGCTGGGGTTTGCGGTACAACAGGGCCCCGTGTACACTTGTGTCCCGTAGCGAATTCCTCCTTTCGTCCGTGAAAAATGCGTTAACCGTAGGGGCTAAACAAGGGTTGAGGCGAGTGGCGGCGCGGCGCCGGCGAACCCCGTCTGCCCGCCCTGGGCTCGCGGCTTCGTCCGGCCCGCGCGCTGGCCCCGCCGCCCGCCCATAAACCACGTCTCGCCCGAGGGGAGAGGGATGATTCAGGGCGGGTCTCGGCGAAGCGAAGACAAGGGTTGTAATGAAGTTTGCGATGTCGTTTTCCGATTGAGCGAACGATGCTGAAATATATTTATTGGAGGGGAACAAATCTTTCTTCGAAATTGACGTGCTCATTGTTTGAAAACAGAAAATTGGAATCGAGAGTTCAAGAAGCGTTGTTTCAGTTCCTAAGTACGTATGTAATAAAAAATTATTAATTAAATTTTTTCAAGGAATTGTCATCGCGAATTGTTTTCGATCAAATTAATGATTAAAATATTTTGATTACTCAGTAACAAGATCGCGACTTGGGTGCATTTACTCTTGTGGAACATATTATCGACGTAATTGCTTCTGTTATAGGATGACAGAGTGGTGGCAATGAAATACATTTTTGTTTATATTTACTCTCGAAATAAGCGTTGATAAAATATGAATTTCACGCGCGTAAAATTCGCATTGGAACGAAACGAAAGAAAGACAAAGAATGTGAAAGTTTCTTTATTTTGAATGCTGATCCTGATTTTTTACGCAAGTAATCAAAACTAAAATTATATTTTTCTATAATGTTAAAATATGATCGCAAAATATGTATGATTACAGCATAAATACTTTCACATCTTATATATTTGTCATATTGAAGCACCTTACAAAATATCACGTCTTTTTCAACTGCATGTAATGTTATTTTGACAAATTTAGATAAAATTGCGTATTGTGATTTTCCGACGCAATTAATGCTATGCATCACTGTAATAAGAAATATAAACAATGAACAAAGAAAAATAATAACATGAATATCACAGTGATCGTGTATACACATTGTTCCTGTAAGCACGAATTACAGAATTATTCAAAATAAAAGTTCTGACAGAGATATTTTCAATATAAATCCATTTAGAATACAAGGGAGGGAATAAACAAGTAGGAGTTTGTTATTGGATGTCCCGTAATGAAAGAATATTTTCTTGACGTTGCAAACAGTAATTTCTCTAAAAAAACGAAAGGCATGTCAACAAGTATCATGTTTCAAGTTTTTAGTTCACAATAAATCTCATTGAAACAGTACTCCAGAGAGCAGAATTATAAAATCCCATACCTACCCAAACAAATCCATATTAATACTAATTCAAAAACTAAGAGGCATGAAGAATGTGATTATTGATTTCATTCTCAGATACAATATTTCTCATCGGCGTGAAATATCCTAATTTTGTTGTGTACATTTGCGGAAGACGACATAGAACAGGATATAAAGAGCGGCAGTTATTTAAAGGCAGGATGAATCTCGTAGCAATAGTCAATTTCCTTTCTAAAATGTAATAATAGGAGAAATAATAATAAATTATAAATTTTATTCATTTTCACATAAATTAACAAATATAAGAAATACGTCGGAATGGGAAATATTACCGAAACTACGATTATGATACATTCTCAACATGTAGTCCCCTGATTTGCTTCGGATGTAAATCATTATATCTGTCACAAAACTTACAAGAAGATAAAGCCCATTGCTTTTACGAATAAATCTATCGAATATATTGTGTGTATTTAACCTAGGGTTCTCCTCGTCCTGACATTTGGAACATGCGGAAAACATGGCAGCATACAACAAAAATTAAAAAAGTATAATGTACAATTCACAAGCTTTATAAAAACCGAAAAGTTAAATAGTCGTTAGTCGAATGGCAAAAACTACAGAAATTGTAGTCGGCGAAATCCTACGAAAAGTAAATAGGAAGAAGATCCTACGTCGAAAGCAATTACAAATATAAATTGCGTCATCAGCCATGCGCCATAATACCGATAAAGGGAAGGAAATTCTCGGGAATGGTGGAGCGCGCGGGGGAGTGTGTGGGCGCGCGTGGCAGGAGCCGGGCGGCCGGGGAAAGGCATGGCGGCGGCCGGCGCGGCAGCGGTTGGGCGGCGGCGCGGCGGCGGCGCTGGCCGCGAGACAATTAGCCTAAGCCGCACTTCTGCAGAAATCTACTTAACAATTTGCCCACCCGTGTACCGTTTCTCTCTTCGCCTTTGTGCGTTTCTCACCTCCCCATCTCCTCGCTAACGACGCCGTTTCTTAATCCCGTTGAAGTAAGCCGGGCGGTAGGCCCGAAGGCGGATTTGGGAATTTTGAAGCCGAGGCGAAGGAAGAAGGGTTGTTCGTGAATTCGTCACTGGGGTCAAGCGAGGTCGTGCGAGAACTCGAAAGTTTTAAAACGAATCGCGTGGCATTGATTCTCGAGTCAAAATTAATACGAAATTCAAAATTCCTTTCAATGAAATTCTTTGTTGTTTGGAAATCTTTCCAAGAAATTCACTATAAGGGAATAAGATATCCATTTATTTCATGTTTTGTAAGCGCCAACTGTCACATGTGTTTCGTGAAGGCAACGATGTGTTACAGTCGCTTGTCAATGAGAATAACAGTATGATTTATTTCAAATGGCAGATAGCTCTGCATGCGTATTTAGTTGTCAACGTCGTTGTCTAAGAAATATTTTGTGTTGGAATGGCGTGTAGTAAATGACGTAAAGACAGCAATGTGTTAATATTATCAGACGGCATTTACTTAATATGACAATAGTTTTACAATAGAGATTAGGTAGCTTTGTTATTTAATGTTTTATTGAATAGCTCATTTAACTTGAAATATATTATGAAACGAAAAAGAAATAATATGATTTCATGCACCTGAAACTCAACAATTTGTTTGCGTCCCGTGACAATGAAAGATATACGTACTTAGGTAAGCAGTGAACGTCAAGTACATGACATTGAAGTACATATTTTAAGCAATTATCGTGAAGAGAAGAAAGACTATTCATGATATCTGTCTTCTCATTCCGTTTTACAACAAGAAATGCAACAAATGACTACCAGTTTTTTAAACACCAGTATGATGTTCTTCGAGAAGTGTCAAGAAAAACACTGGCTATTTTTGACAGATGTGATGACAAAATTATTTCCGAGAAGGTTCACCAGGAATTCGAAGTCGTTTGCAACAAATTCAGGCGTTTTTCTCGCGACCGTTAGACCTCGAAAAGGAAAAATGTGCGCTCACTCACCGTTTTTCGAGGGCTCGGATTTGGTGACGGGCTGCGACGGCGGCGACGCCGACTGCTGTTGCTGCTGCAGGAGCGACGCAGTGGTGTAGGCGGGCGGCAGGATGTCCACGACCACCGTGTTCGTCGTCTTGTGCACGTTCTTATTCGTGCTGTAGTCCTGCACGGACGCCGGGATATGCTGCGGCGGAGACTCCAACAACCTGAACTGCTGCATTTTCAGATCATTCACTTCCCCTCTCTCTAGAACCTGAGCAAACGGCGCCTGGCGAACGTCTGGCTCGGTAGCCAAGTCCACCCAGGATATTAGGAGTTCTGAACACTGAGGGAAGGACCATTAGCATGTGTTAAGAGCTACTAAACAGTGGGGGAGGGACGCAGGCCGCGAGGCGGCCCGGCATTGGTCGGCGCGCGCCGCGGCCGCGCATCGATTGGCGGAGCGCCGGCCAATGCCGCGCCGCGCCCGGAGACCCCCGGGGGGTTACAGTTCTACCAACCAGGAGTGTACTTAGGGTGTAATGATTTGGCGTAAGGGTGGGGGGATGGGTTGGCGCTGTCGTGAGGGCTCCGTCGGAATTGCGGTTGAAAGTTTTTAATTAATCAAAGCAGGGCAGAGGGAACAGGACTTGGAAGTTATTTAAGACTATTAAGGAAGTGTTAATTTAGCACAGCGTACGATATGATGGAGGATTTTTCGGTGTTTTATTTTTTTGTTGCGAGCGCGATTACGCGAGGGAGTGATGAGGGCAGGATGCGTTCTTATTAGTATTCTTCTTTTTTGGTTGATATACTTCACGCCGGGCAAGGCGCGCCGAAAGGAAGGCGACTTTTTCCTTCCATTAGCACTTGCCAACGCCCCGTGTTGGATGGGCCCCGCTGCGCTGGCTTCGCTCGCGCCGCCGCCGCCGCGCTCGATAACTCGCTGGCTGAGAGAGCGTGTTTGCCTTCGCAGGCCCCGGCCCTCGCTCGATGGCCTCCCGTCGGCCGCGCGCCCCGGCCGCTCCGCGGCGCCTTCGCCCAAATGTTCCCGTCCCGCCCGCGCGCCGTAAAAGTACTCGGCCTCGGAATTCTTCGAAGCGGTACGACAAGTAGCTTACGCGAACTCACTTGTAGCCATCGTGTGTCGTTGATGTTTTCTGCCCTTGTAATACATTTTTTGCATTAAAAATGTGCTTCTCTATTGTAGTTGAGTAGCATACGGGTGAGTACAGTATTTTTATTTCCACTGATTTTGATATAACAGTGGCAATTAAAAACAAACATTGAAATAACAATAAATGTTGTGCTATCAATAAAATTAATAATAATAATAATAATAATAATAATAATAATAATAATAATAATAATAATAATAATAATAAAATGTATTGACTATCTGGTAGCCCAGACCTCTAAGGCAGTAGTAATATGGCAGCTTTGAACCGAAGGGTCGCGGGTTTAAGGCCCGCCTCGGGTGTTTGTGTCTCTGTATGTGATTGTCCTTTTTTATTCTTCATCATTATTATCATTTCACCTCATCCACCAGGGCTAACAACACTGGATGTAAAAATGGATTTAGCATGAAAATGCTGATCCTCCCCATAAAAGTCACATGCACCTACCCTCGATAAATATGACTGAGCTCCGGTGGGTTGCACGGTTGCGTGGTCCCGAGATGGACAATTCGCGACGAACAAATTGTATTAGTTTTATTATTGACTAAGATATTCATATAAAGTAAGTGCACTGAGTAACTAGTGTGTACTTTACTGTATTAAAACGTACTGCACATCGACGCGCCTAACTGTTCAACATATTTACTGCTAATCGATTATAGCCGCAGTAAAAACTTGCTAGTGTGCCTTACTTTGAGATCCCTCTTCCTACATGCTTTTTGTCCCCTACTTTTATTTTGCATACGCCAGAATATGCTTAAATGAATGCTTAGCTGTTGATTGAACGTTGAATTACCAATTACATTCCCATATATTTGTTATGTCATAAAATGTACTTCGATTATTCAAATGATATTTGTTTTAAGTTTATTTTGTAATTTGTTGTTATTAATGAAGTAATAGGTAATTGCTCACTATTCTAATGTAGACAGATTTTCGTAGTATGTAACTCGCTTTACCGGAACAGCGATATTCGTTATGCTGATCTCTGCCGCTCGTGTTGCAGTTATCTGTAATACCTTCACGCTTGCAGTCATCATTGTCGTTCAACTTCATTTGTTGAACAGAGCGTACTCACTCACGGAATATAATTCTCCCTTAATTTGATTTTATCCAACTTTACCATTGTTGAGTTGTAAACAAACATTTTTTCATAACCCATAATTATTAAAAATTCGTTAACAAGCAATGAAAAAATATTTCGTTGCATTGTATATGAATTATTCACTCATGTGGACTCGAGATAAAAATGCAATGTTAATGTTCAAAATACATTGTGTGTGGAAGTGAGTTAAATTAATTATACAAAACGATATTGCCTGCGATCTTATCTGGTATAGAAAATTCTAGAGCACATTTTTGTTTCAGAAATTTTCTACATGTGTAAAAACTGAACAATAATGCACCCAATAAAAAGTATGTTATCACTATACCAACACTTCCAATTTCACTGTTTTTTAAACAAAATAAATTTTATTAGTTGATGGTTATTGTTGACTGATCTCTAGAGTCCGGAAGTTTATTAAAATGTGTTTTTCTTATGGATTCGTTTTGAAGACTTTCAACAATAGGAATTGCTTAACTATACTTCTGGAGTTGATTTAGGAGATTTTTATTTTGCATTTGTATGCATATTGTTTCTAATGCCTATTTTTAGTATTTTGCTGTATTTTGGCCTTTTCTTCCTTTTCATAATTGTTTTCCTTTTTCTCCGGGCACCAATTTCGATCAAGCTGGAAAAATATCTGCCAGGCAGAACACCACGAAGACAATGTCGCGTTTTGTCTTTCTCTGTAACTGAAGGCTCCACAGCCACGAAGTCTGTGGTCACAGGGTAAAAGTTCTTAAGTCAATATTTGGCAAAATTGGGTTAAGTACTGAAACTAAAAGTTAAGTATCTATATTTTATTTTAGTAAAACGATCGAATTCAAATGTTGCCTCCTTAACGACAAAAAACGTTGGGGAAAAAAAGCTTCATACCACTCATCAATAACGACTCACTTATCTAACCCTTGTTTTTTCCAAACTAAGATTTTTGACTCAAGAACTTTTACCACGTGACCACAGAAGTGTCAAAAATCTAAACGTGAAAGGAAGATGATGCTAGTGAAGATATTTTGTTGTTGTTTTTTCATTGAAACTGACAGGCTTTGTTCGCTCACGAGGAATTCCATCCTGTGTTCTCCCATCTTTTTGTAGAAATCTGTACATCACAATTGATGCCTTCTCAATGATGGCGATAACAGAAGTAGGAAGAACGATAAACTAATCGCGTTTTCAATGATGCCATGCCACGATCCACAAGAGAGATCACAAAAGCATTTCGTAGTCAGCGTCGCGAGTAAACCAAATTCGTAGTCATACCGAAATTTAGCGAGCCACTAATAATAATTTTCAGTAGCAAATGACGTAATCTTTTTGACGGTCGGATTGTGGACAGAAAATCTGGTGGCCATGTGCAATCAAGGTTGAAAAGAAAATATCGTTTCCTTCCATGTAAGTGTTGATGTAAATTTTAGAATTAGAAAATTTGAATCATTTTAATTATTAATTTTTGTCAATTCCTTTTGAATGATGATTTTTCATTGTTTACATTCCATTTCCACCCCTCTTTTCGCCAATATAAATGCCTATTCTAGAAAAACTACATGCTTTTTTCCTGACTATTTCAAGTGCAATAAATGCTTAAATGCCTGAACTTTCGATGCGATGACCTTGCTTGGATTTCAGTATTTTATGATCGTCTGTTAAATCAACCCACGTTAATCCGTACTCGATATATCATTAATGTTTTGGTAAATTATATTATTCATTTGTTTATCTTCGAAAATACAAAGAATTCCTTAAATCAAAGTAGTAGTTTTCCAGTTTCAATCTTCTTTAAGAAAGCACCAGACAAAATATTATTTCTATTGTTAGCACTTTATTGTTTGCACGCTTTTAATCCATAGAGAATGCATGCATCTGAGATAAACATTAAAATTGCAATTGGAACATAGTCGAATGAACAATACTAAGTTCGTTTAAAGGAACGTGCCATGTTGTTTGGAAGTGGAAGTATTATTCGTTTTAAACGAAGTTGTGAAATCTCTTATAATTCGGTTCGATCAGTTGGTACACATTAGATTTAGATTTATTTAGTCAAAAAACAGTAAGAACTCTACGTGACGTGTGGGGGAGAAGATTATCTGCGCACGTTTTCTTCAGTTCCAGAATCCCTTCCCATCATTTTAACTATAAATAATTGAAAGATGAGTATAAGTTAAAGAAATAAATAAAAATAAAATTTAAAAAAGCGCGAGATTAGCAATAGTTGAAAAAAGTAGACATTTCTTTCCCGAGTTATAGTTATAGTTAAACTTATTTGCTTCGGTAAACGAATTGCAAGTATGATTTTTCTGCATTGCTAACAATGGTAGTTGGTAGTTTCAGTGGATTTTTATTTTCTAAAACTGTTGTGATTCTGAAAACGTTTTGTTTTTCCCGAGAAAAGTTTCCATTTGCGTATAGAAAAGCCTCTCAAATATTTTTGAGAAATCTGACAAAAGAGAAATTGACCTGTAATTTTGAATTTCATTTTTGCTCCCTTTTCTAAAATGTGGCTTAATTCTTGCTGTTTTGAAAATATCTGGAAATATTCCTGTGCATAAAGCAGCATTAAAAATGTGAGTTAATGGGTGTATAAAGGCAGGTACACAAGTTTTCAATAAACAATCCGGATATTCATCTAAACCAGATGAATATTTATTTTTTAGTTTAGTGACGATTCTCAGGATTTTATTAGAAGATGTCTCAGAAATAACCATCGTGTCGAACATTTTTGAGGAATGTAATTATGTTGAATTTTGCGGTTTTAGACCCTTCGTGAGTTCAGCCGCAATTCTAGAAAAGTGTAGTTGAATAGATTCGCCACTTTACTGGCTTCTCTTCCATTATCCTTTAAAACAACATTCTCTTCTAAATAACGAGATGACGTGGTCGAATTTTTTACTACATTCCACATTGCTTTAGTTTTATACTAGCGTTCAAAATATTCTGATTATTTTTCATAATTCATGTAATTATGTCGCATTAGTATACTACGTTTATACAGTTACGTACCGAGAGCACAACTAATTTTATTAACTGTATGTTGCGCAAGCTAATATTGCGGCTCGGAGGAAGAGATACACAAACACTCAATATTCATTTTCGTTTTGAATACATGTTGAAGAATGATCGCAAAAAGTAGAAATAACTTACGACCACGAAAAGACGTCTTTAATTTATCTGAAGGTTACAAATTTAAATGTACGATTCTGAACCTGATATTTTCCTCTTTTAGATAAATAATATAATAATCTTATTAGAATAGCATTTAGAAAGCACGATAATTGGAAGTTAATTCTGTAGCATTATCTCAGAGAAAAGTTTCAAAATTAGCAACTGCAATTAACATATTTTACGCAATCTTCTCCTTAATGTGCTTTGAAATAGTAACATTACGTTGGCTCTTTATTTATTGATCTCTCAATCATAACTTTCGTTAAAGTTGATTTTCTCTACTCATGGCGCATTTTTAATGTATTTCATATATCCACCATTATATTGCGTGATTTAGGAGTGCGGCGTTAATCCAAAATATCACTGCAAAATATTGCATACTATTCTTGTATACTATATTTACAACTCTTTATTATACGATATTTAGAATAGGATTCCTTGTTTTGAAGTTCTGTTGAACGATTTCCGAACAGCGTATCGCGTCCGTTGGACAGAGGTAGCCAGGCAGCCTCTGGCGAGCACTCCGCGACCTCAAAACAAGCAGAGTTCGCACGCGCGTGCCAACCGATTGCGGCCCGCGCGTGCGCCACCCCCGCTCCCATCAATGCCAACCTTCCACCTCTGCCACCCAAACCTCGTCTGACCCCCGCCTCCTCTTCCATCTCCACCTCCCCTGCCACCCCGCCTTCTCTGCCACCCCGCCTCCTCTGCTACCCCGCCTCCTCTGCCACCCCGACCTTCTCTGCCACCCCGCCTCCGCGGGGAAGCGCGCAGGCGGCTGCGCCACTGGCGCTGCGACCGCAGAAGCCTCGCCGGGTGGGCGCTATGCGGCGCAGCGGAACTGGCGGCCGGTGCTTTACATTGCGGTCGAGATGCCGGCTCGCTGGGGGAGGCGGGGACGCGCACAGAGAGGGAGGTGGAAGTGGACACGGCAGAGTGGCCGCAACATAGATGATGGTGGGGGAGGTGGCGATAGCGATGGGTACGTGTGACACTGGAGCGGATGATAACGATATCATCAGTGACAACGGCGATGGCAGCAACGATTGTGACGGTTACAGGGTGTGATCTTGGAAGGACGTAGGAGACGGGTCTATGGGTATGGCGGTGTTCATGGTTGTGGAAGCGAGCTTTTAGGTGGGTAGTTGGTCATAGAATCCTAGATGCGTTATCGTAAACGGTGAAAGTGATTACGTTGAGTTGGCTGGCAGTTGCAACAGACGTATTTGAAATTCCGGAAGCAATATTTGCGGTGTTTTTATTTATTATTTATCTTTTTTTGAGGCCCGTCCCTACATTGTCTAACGCCCGAGGTCCATGAGTGACGATCTAATATGTAGTACACACTAAAGATGATGGGATGCGTAATAATGGAGAAACGGTGGAATAAATGACATGAAAAATCGAAAAGTCCGGAGAAAATCTACATATAATTCGCTTTGTCCACCACACATTCGACATGAATTTGCCGGATATCAAACCGGGGCCGTAGTGGAGGATGGCGTATGTGCTAGTCATAACGCAACTGACCCACCCACCCCTCCCCGTAGTGACTGCGTGCGATGCGGAGAGCTGTGGGCGGTGGTGGCAGGGGGGGGAGGTTGTTGCGGCGCTGGCGTCGGCAGTGCCGATGGAAGCGGCGCCCAATAACGACCTGATAAACGTTATGTGGGTTCGGGCTTTTGGACAATGTGCCACACGCAATGTTATGTGTGAACGCGCTTTAAGTTAATACTTGTACAGCCAGCAGCTGAGTAAGTTGATTATTGACGGCTGAACGCTCTGCAAGGAATGAAATACTGTCATAGTCATTTAATCGGGGATTATTTTCGTACAATTTTAGAAGCTATGTTTTTTTAACACAGGGACATGTTTGCTCGCACGTTTTGTGTGTGGGTGAAAAGAGCTTGATTAGCACATTTGCCATAGAGGTCATTGTTGTGGTACACACAGTCAAGTATTCCTGTGCTTTCATTCCATAACAGGAAACGTAGTATATTGAAATAAACGATAACGGATGGGAGTCCTGGTGCTTTGTCGCCAAAGCAGCGCTCTCTGAACAGAAGGAACGTTTCCCCTTTCATAGTTTTCAAGCATCAAAGACTGTTTGTAGGTGGTTTTAAACTTGCGTGCAATATCATATAACAGAGCAATTGTATTGACGTACACTTTACACTCAGACGGTTTGTTATTTGTTGTTTAATAATTATAATCAGTGTACAATTCTAAATTCATCCATTTGTATTTAGAATTATTGATTCTTTTTTATGAACATGGTACTAGAATACATCCCCAACTGAGAAAATGCTGGTAATAATGCACGTTGGGTTCTTTACCGTTTTTTAAAGCATTCTTTTATTTCCTGCATAACATTAAAACAAAAATATCTTATGAACCACATAATTACAGAACACTTCAAGATCAAAGAGACAACACAAGGAGACACCATTGTATTGTAATAAAGAAAATGTATTTGCACCAATATCAACCAGATTTCTGTTGTAACTTTCATGGATTTGTTTTGTTCTTTAATCACGTGTAATGCAGTGCGAATTTAATTGTAAACTCAGATATCAGATTTAATTATATTAGTGGAGTTCAGTGAAATGGAATTTTCAGGTAATGTATTCTCGTCCAATGTCGGAGTTAACTTACTTGGATTTGGTTTCTATTATTAAGATCGTTATAACGAAACACCTAATTACAGCATGTCCAATCTATGACGAAAACGATTCGGTGGGCGAGGTCGCTAAGGCAGTGCCGTAGCGGTATAGGACCGAAGGATCGCTGGTTCGAGTCTCGCCTCGGGCATGCTTGTATTGTGTTCGTCCTTTCACACCCCCTATCGGGATGACGATATATCACTATATCGTCATCTCCACAATTATCATACCGCTGCAAGCAATAGTGGTCGCTAATGACCTAGAAGTTGATGCAATATTTAAAAAAAAATTTATGACAAAGAAAACTGTAATTCTACAGACACCTACTTCGCAGGATAATGTAACTAACTCAGTTGCAGTTTTAATTTCCTATTCAATTTAAAACATTTTTTTTTTCTTTTCCCCTCCACAGTAATCCTGTGAAGGCGGGAAATTATTTGCGTGTCGGTGTAATACAATTAAGCTTCTGTCTCCCGGCTTAAGTAGCTAGAGGAGGGCTTCGTCTTATTAACTTCAATTTAAGTTAATTTGAAAAGCAGTTAAAAATGGACATGGACATTGGGTTGACTAATCTATGGCCAATAAGATTTTTAAAAAATCTTAAATTATTATCTTATTCTGAAAAGAAAGAAACACCGGAGTAATTTCGGAAATGAAATTGTTCTTCAGGCACACTTAATACTTTTTTCTTTCGCAGGTTTATTGCACATTGATACGTTGGAGCCAATTCTGCTGTAATATGAAAGAAACAAAATCTAACAAATTATTTATTTCCGTTCCTCTCAGTAGCTGCCTTCACAATTGCCTATAATTTTAAACTTCTTTCGGACACATTCTTTTATAGAGTAGAAGCAGAAGCGGTGCTTCTCGCTTCGTCGTTTATGTTACCATCGTCAAGCTGCTTCCACCTCGCCCCCACCTCCTATTTTTCCACTTCCCTCAGCCACCTCACCCGCTCGCACTAGTCTCCTTTCTGCGCCGGACGTAGAGGGCACAGGATGGGGCGGAGCGGGGCGAGCCGAAATGAATGGGGTGGAGAGTTCGGGAGTGGTCGGGTGGAGAGACGGAGAGAGAGAGAGAGAGAGAGAGAGAGAGAGAGAGAGAGAGAGAGGAAGAGAGAGAACGCTGGACGAGCGGAGAAAGGACGAGACGAGGTAGGGGGGATGTGGAAGATCGGTGTGGAGTGGGCGACGCACGGGGGTGGGACCGCACGACGTGAAGGGAAACCGTTTGAGCCAGGCTGACGGAGAGGAGCGGAGAGGAGGTGGGTGGAGCGAAGTGCAGCAAAGTAGAGCGAGCGGAACCGGGCGTGGAGGGTGGGGATGGAGTGGCGCGGAGTAGGACGTAGCGGAGAGGAACGGGCCGGACCAGAACGGGGCGGAGCGGAGCAAAGTGTTGCTGAACGGGAGCGGATTAGAGCGGAGCGAGCAGGATTGGCCGTAATAGAGCGAAACGGGCATGGGCGGGGTAGGGCGTAAAGGAGCGGGGCGGACCGGGGAAGCGGTGCGCGGAGCGGGACGGAGCGTAGCAGAGCGGGGAGTAGCGGGGAGTAGAGGGGAGTAGCGGAGGAGTGGGAGAGCGGCGCGAAGGAGGAGGAGCAGGAGGAGGGGCGGGGCGGAGCGAGTGTTTACGACGGGCAGTGGCAGGTAGTGGGCGTCCCGCAGCCGTGGCCCGGGACCCGTCCGCCGAGGCCCGTGAATGCGCGGGGCGGCGAGCAGCCCGCGTGCGCCGGGCAGCCGTGACGAAGCGCCAAAGGCACCGCCGCTGCCTCGCTCCGCCCCCGCGCCGCCCCCGCACCGCCTCCACGCCGCCCGACGACGCGGCCCGGCCCCGTGAGTTATGGCCTTATGACTCTCGTAAAGTTTACTACGTATTGTAAATATTTTTACTCGCACAATTCCCGGGCCCCCGTCTGCAGGCCCCTCCGCTAATGGCGATCGTGATTAAGAATAACAGTTCAACAGAGCGCACGGTGCCGGGCCTGACCTCCTATAGTCACCTTGTCAACAATGAGCGGGCTGCGATTATAAACCTTGTTATAGCAGGGAGCTTCCGTTTGGCGGAACTGGTTGCAGTAAGTGGGTCAGATGGTCGATCCTACATAGTTTCCACGTGCTTAGGACTGCGTATTAGTACTTATCACTTGCACTTGCCCCTCGTACTTGTACCCACGTAATACGAAAAAAGTATAGTACTATACGTTAATGGCTGTGGTAATGCAAGTGGATAGAAGACCGACTTAGTTTCCAAGTGACAAGGAGCTTCCTCTACCAACATTCTACTAAGAACGTGAGGCCAGGGAGGACTTACATGTAGTCCTCTCTGCTTGAGGTGCCTTAGTACTCGCGCTCGACACCAAAGTTCTGCTTCTTCGTGATTTTAATGTCAGACATCGATCTAGGGGATTCTTAAGTTCCAATAGGAATGCCACCAACCTAGCCGCTCTAGCAGCGACGAGACGGGACGTTTACGTATGCACACCTAAACTTCCTCCATATTTCCCGACAGCTCACCGCGGACTGTGCAAGCGACCCTGAAGCATGTAAGCATCTCCTGAAATGAATTTTACCGCCGCAGCTTCTCGCGGAACTCTACGAGCAGCGGCGTGAGGCTCCCAGCGGGACGAGTGAGGCTCCGCCCGTAACAATTGCCAGGGCACATTGTGCCTAGCCGCCACGGACGCTTGGAGCAAAGTCGGCGCCGTGGCGCACATAGTGTAAGTAGTGTAAATAGTTTTTTTAGGGTGTATATAGTTCGTGTGAAAGTGCGTGTGTCAAGTGGAAATAGAACCTAGTGCAAATGTGCGTGTGAATGAAAAAAACAACCAAGAAAACTAAAACTAATAAACTTCTAGTAAATACAAAGTCTTGTGCTAATCTTAGGTTGCCGGCCAAAGTGCCGGCTTCATCTGTAGGTTAAGTTATAAATAAGTTTGTAAGTAAGCACTGCCCCCTTCTTGCCGCATAAGCCAAAGAGCTGCGGCTCATGTGCCCCAACACGAAAATAAACTCCCGCCTCGCCAGGGCTACTGATTTGATCACAACTATGTGTGGTGATGTTTCTAGTCGCAGCAGGTCAGCAGAAAATGCGAACAACTCTCGACACCTACTGGGTCAGTTATCAAGCCCAACTGTGTGATTTACTTGAGCAGAGACAGCTAAACCTTTTCAACTTCAAAATGAAACCAAATACATTGAAATCGATAACAAGCACCCTGACATTTGAAACAAACTTGTTCATATTGAGAGACATCACACTAAAATTGAGAAGTTTTGTTGTCTTATTTCGGCCTAACATCTTCAAAACGAAAAGAAAACAGGCAATTGTTTTAGTTCACAAAAAAGGTAAGGAAGGTGTGTTCTGTTTAGTTGTTCAAGACAAGCTTTTATCATTGATTAATTATGCCGTGTATTAATCGGTGCTAAAAAAGCCCGTATTTTCAAGCAAAATTACCCGAAAAGTACTAACATTGTCGAAAAATTTTACATGAGCTTATTTCAAAATCTATCTTTAAGAAAGATTAAATTATGAGTAAAATCTTTCTTCATAATTGTAGATGTAGGAAGACGCCGAATATTTTTTGAACATTTGCAATTTTCAAAAAAACAGAGCTTTTAACGAAAATGTGATCTGCACCATTATTTTAAAAGTCCACACAATTCAATACCAAACATTTAATCAAAAATGGTAGAGCCATTTTTTGAAAATTTGGAAAATTTTCAAGGGGCATTATATAAAGTAAGCCCCAAAATTAAAACATCGGTTTCAAATTCAATGGGTCGCGACAGAAATGAGATTGATTAGAGAGTATCAATTTTGGAGAAAATCGGCTGAAGGGTTTATCCACTATCATTGCTCACAGACGGACAGAGACAGACGTCTTACCGTCATTCGGTTTTTTAGCATCAAGGACCCACAAAACATGGATTTTAGCTACAGCAATGTGAGAGGATTTTTTAAAATTTAGCAACTGAATTTATCCACTTTCGTTACCTGTAATAAGAGATTTGTTGCCGGAAATTCCCCGTTTTTTTGCTCTGCAATACATAACTTTCTCTCTACTCCGTACCGAGAAAGTATAAAGAGAGGAAGAAAGAATCAAACAGCAAATATATGTTTTTTGTAACAATAATGGGGATTGGAGAGGTATAACGAATACATTTGAAGTTATGGAAGAACATCATGAATTAATTGTTGTTTATATTAAGAAAAATCGAAGGGCTTACACTAAAGGAACGTCAACGCAAATTTCAAGAAAATCGTGAAATTATTGTGGCCACAGAAAGTTTACGGAAACATATAAATGTTTTTTAGATTATAGATCGATGAGATCAGCGCTTCGCGAAAAAATGCAATACGAGAGTGTAACACGATAAACGCCTGTGAGGCTTACTCAAAGCTCTAAGGCGAGAACCATCCTATAGAGAGCAACGCGGTCCAAAATACGTAGCAGTCACGTTACGATGGCACCGCAGCTTCTCGCGAAACTCTTAAGGCCCATTCACAATGCAAACATAAACATAAGCATGACGTTAACATAAATGTTAGAACTACGTCCATAAGCGGACTCATTCATAGTGCGTTCGCATAAGAATAACACGTAAGACGTTAACTTAAAACCTTGTAAGCTTCTGTGCTTAAGCTTAAATTAGACATAAAAAATGAACCAATCACAGAACGATAACTCAAAAACGAGAATAGAAATTGCGAAGTCGATAGAAGAACTAACGCCATCGATTCTCACATCCAACCAATAGTGAACCAAAATGTCTCACAGCCAATAGAAACTCTTATTTTGCTTACGATTACGTTAGACATTGTAAATACTTCAGTCTATCACTTATGTTAATGTTTATGTCTATGCGCTGTGCTTATGTTTACGTTTGCATTGAGGATGGGCCTTTAACCGCAGGGAGAGGCCGCGTACAGGAGGAGCGAGCCACCGGCGCAGCGGTCGGATTGGTTGATTGATTAGCGTTTCCGGATGCGTAATTAGTTCCGTGTCCTATTATTGCTAAGGTCAGTAGCCACGTAGGTGTAGTGCATAATTTTTGTCTCGGGACCTGGTGCTGAACCCCTTCCCTCCCCGCCGGATTTCACCATCCCGCGCTGGCCCATAAGTCGGCTTGCTAAGTTTTCCCCAACCCAGGTATCTTCTATCAGCAGCGCACCCTTCCAGCCGGGACAAGCTCTAAGCTTTCGAATGGTCTCCGAGCAAGTGTGGCAGTGCTTGCAAGGGTAATAAATAATAAGAAAAAATAAAAAAATTCACGGTGTTTTTCGTGAATAAAAAAACCCTGGAGGGTGGTGGCGCAATTCTGGCTTCAGATTCGGATTCAGCGCGTCAACTTACATAGAATCACAGAAAAGTCACTGGGTCTGACAACAACCCCCGAAAGCAAACATACATTTTTTTGTGATTTCAAAAATTGGAAAGTGGTGGCGTGATTCTGATTCATCGCGTCGAAATACGTAGCGAAACGTGTCAAGTGCGAGTTGCAACTGAAAACTATGCTGTGGCAATACAGTCAGAAGTGAAAGACTGTTAGCGCGAGGCTTTGTGACGGCCGGCCGCCGGCATGGTAATTGTGGATAAGCCGGGTCCACGCTTCCTCCTTAGCGTCTGCAAAGTGCTCGGATTAATATAGCTCCGTGCAATGGCCCGTGGCGGAATGACGGGAAATTCCCATGACATCGTCGGACTTCACCAACTATAAGAATGTATTTGCAGAGAACACATTCCACACAAAGTAGTTCATTTTATTAAGGCTTCTGATGTGTGAAGTGGGAGAAAGTCAAACTTTTCACGCTCCCTTTGCGTTTTGTGAGTAAGAGTCATTTTACGCACAAAAAAACACGTTTTTAGGCAAACAACTTAATCTCAATGAATAAAATATTTTTAAACAGAAAATGAAAACAAAAAATAACTGAATTTTTAAAATTTATTTCGAAAATTTCATAATTTTTACGTGTAACAGTGCATGATTAGATATGTGATAACTCATGTTTGTGTGAATATTTTAGGGTCTGATAGTGCATGAAATGAAGTCGTAAATGATGAAATTGAAAGCAGAAAGTAGAAAGAATAATTCCAAAGAGGTTCTCTTTCCTTTCTGCAAAATTATCTTCACGCAATTCGATCTGTGGGCTTCGGTAGTTCGGCTCCTGTTTTCCACCAGGGGATAAAGCACACTTCACATCTCGGAAGGCATCTTACTGCTTTCGATGTGTGATGCGTTGAAATGCCAGCCAGCGACTAGGGGGCTGATGGCCCCCTATGCGGCTCTATTTTTGCAGTGGACGGAAAGGGAACACTTTCTTGCTTAATATACAATAATAATAATAATAATAATAATAATAATAATAGAAACAATTGTTTCACTTCGTATTTGTCATACGAGTGCTTAGGGATTTATCTGAGAAGTTCCAAAGTACGAGTGGTATTAAATAGGACTACTCCACGAATGAAATTGCGATAAACAGTGTTGCAAAATGTGTCAAATATTAATATTATATTAATGTACTATATTCAATTACCATTCATATTTCGCTAGTTCTCCCAGGGTCGTCTATTAATGTAGCAGATGGGCAAGGTTAAGCCGTGCGGTCGGTATGTAATCAAAGTCGAGGTAAACAATATATATTCTTTCAGTTGAAAATATATTTATTAAACATGCAATTTTTAAAATTACATTTTGAAGGAACTTCATTATTTTCCTTTAGAATCGTGTTGGATTCTGAAACAGATATGTTTTTTATTATGAATGTGTCTATCTTTATTCATTTATGATTGCCGAATACTGTTGCGCATTGATTTACTTTCTCGCTACCGCTTACGTAGTAGAGAGAAAGTTATGTATCGCAGCGCGAAAAAACGGCGAATTTTTGGCAGAAAAACTTATTGCAGACTCTGGTAAAGAAAAAGTGGATAAATCCAGCTGCTACATTTAGAAGAAAAGTACTCTAACACGTGGTGTCGCCAAAAGCCATGTTTTGTGGGTCCTTGATCCTGAAAAATGAAATGACGGCAAAACGGCTGTCCGTCCGTCCGTGCGTCTGTCGTCTGTAAACAACGCTAGCAGTTAAACCGTTCAGCCGAGTTTCTCCAAAACTGATATTCTCCAATGGATCTGGCTGATGTCGCGGCCTCTTGAATTTGAAATCGATATTTTAATTTTGGAAGGTACTTTACGGGAAACCCCTGGGGCATTTTCCAATTTGTCAAAAAAATGGCTTCATCGTTTTGAATTAAATTTTGTTGTGGGATAGTGTGAAGAACGTTTAAGTGAGTAGTGTAGGAGTCAAATCGTTAAAACCGTGATATTTGGAAAATTGTAAAAGTTCAAAACTTCCTAAGTCATCCTAAAACTTAAAAAAAAGTTTTTTTCCCTTAATGAAATCTGTTCCTTAAAGATAGATTGTCAAATAATGTCAGGTATAAGCTTTCGAAAATTTGAGTACTTTTCGCGTAACTTTGCCTGAAAATACGGGTGGGAAAGTACGTGATGTTTTAGCACCACTAGTTTTAAGATACATTACATTTGACAGGCAAGAAGCACTGAAATATCTACCTCTTAGATACTTTTTCCTAATATTGCTTTACAATAATAAAGGTTTAACTTGAAATTAGGGTTATTAATTGTATTAACCTTTCTAATGCGACACTTGCGGTCCGCGAGAATCACTATAGAAAACCTAATTTTTATTATTGGTGTCTTAAAATGCTGATCAGCATCTGTTATATTTTATAAAATAGAATTTCTTGGTGGTGATGATGATATTCGTGAGGTCTTCCGAACCTAATGGGAAAGTGTTCGGATAGGCTGATGACTGCCCTTCTTTCCAGCTCTGTCTTTTTTTTCTGGTCTATTATATCACAACCGACTTTAGACAGTGTTTAGAAGAATAGGCCGTGGTTAAATCTATATCTTTTGAGCCATATATTGTGAGCAATGAAGTGAGCATATGAAGCAGTTGCTGATTGATGGGTCCCTTCTAATTACTTAAATCGATACTTTCAAGAAATATCCGATTGGAATTTAATAAAAGGTCAGAACGAAAGAAAGAATACATTGGAGCTAATGACGAACTTTACAAAACACTACAGGGATATTGACAAACACAAGCATACTTCTTTTCCATTCCGATTTTGATTAGTAGTTTAATCAAATATTTTAGTCGTTTTAAAGTACTTTCATTTTAACAACAAAAGTAATCGGCAACTATCAGTAGAATTTAATAACTAAATTACCAATTTAATGTTCGCAAAGCACGAAACTAACCGGTGTAATGAAAATCCAATAGCTTTTCCCTTGAGTCGCAAATTTGAAAATACATCCAAACACAAAACAACCACTCAAAATTGAATGAAAATAATTCAGCAAATGTCAAAGTCCAACAGAAATTGATTAAAATTATGAAAGGTTATAAATAAACATATACAACACTGACGGCGAACGAATTTGTAGTAGTAACATAAGATGGCGTCTTATGAACTAACCACAAAATATGGTGTAAACCTGTGCTGAACATTCCCTTTAATGTCATAATTGTATGTATTGTATTCGCACAACTGCTATTTACGAGCTAAGGCCTACCCGCAGCGTCCCAGTCTTGCGGCCATGGGTTAAGGGCTATGTGCAGATTGCACATAGCCATCCCTTCGCTGTATTCTGGTGTTCTCATCCTGAGAAGTGAGCTTTCTCATTGTCACACAGCAACAGATACTGAGATATTGCAAGGAAAGGGCAAGGAAAGGACAACAAATTTTTGCCCCGACCGGGAATCGAACCCCAGGTTACGCCGTGGACAGCGAGCACAGTAACCAACAAGGCACCGAGGGTACTAAATGTTATATTTATTAACCCCAAACCTAACTGCGTCCGAAAAGTTTTGCGCACTCATGAACTACTATGACCAGCTCTAATTAGAAAATGAAATGGCTATCGAAGCTCTCCGTTCGTGTTTGTTCGTACACTTGTTTAATACCAGGTCAGACGCATTCTACATTTCCTTTTATGCTACGCCCCGTTAAGCCGTACAAAGCGCTTAGTCGTGTTCAGATTCCTGAAGAGTGGAAGGGGCGGGCGGCTGGGGCCAGGAGCAGCGAGGACGGGTCCCAGCCAGGGGGGCCACCTGGGCCACGCCGGAAGGAAATCGTCTGTGGCGCCACTCAGACAAACGAGAGCGGCGCCACACTAAAAGCCTCGACGCCGTCGTCGCCGCCGCCGCCCGCGGCCCCGACGTCGCCCTGCCTGCCACCCACGCCTCCGTGCCGGAAACGCGCTGGCGCCGCCGCTGCCTTCCGGCATGGCGCGCGACGCGTGCGGCTCGAGGCGGTTGGAGCTTTTTTCTCCTTCAATATTCGCCCGTCACCAGCACCGACGAGGCGAGTGCTTATTCATAAAAGGGCACGGGATAAAATACCAGAAGTGGCGACAGTTAAGAACACTTTCGTTATTTTCTCAAATTTCTGCGGGTACGCTACTAAATCCGTTAAGGGTAACTCAATGGGCGATTAGCCTGAGTAGAGCTATTTTTTTTCAAATTTGTTCTGTTTTGTATGTACTGTGTCATTACGAACTCCGTATGGCCATGCCTTGGCGTCCGAATCTGACGGTCATGGGTGTGGGAGACCGGTGGTAAGCACGTCGCAACCCCTTTCTTCAGACATGTCAAACCGACTTCGCTGTCACAAAGAATGAACTGATATCACTGCAGTTCCCCTGACCTGGTACTAGGGTCCGAGTCCCGACGGTGGCAGGATTTTCGACACAAGCTATAGATAGCTAGGTATATTTCAGACGCTGTCTGGAGGAGAATCTTAGCGGCCGGCTGCTCTGATGGGTACTTTTCCGTGGTTTCTCCGATCAACACCAGGCGAATGCCGGAGCAGTAACCTAACAGTCGATGCGCTCTAAGTGTGTTCTACGTTGGTTATTAGGGACCAGCTACAGGAACTGGAATTTTAAATGCACTGTCAGGTTAAACTAAATCTGTCAATTATAGAGTAATATATTATTTTATAGTAAAATAAACCAAAAGTACGCTCTATTACGAAGAATATATGATAATAAACAATTTTTGTAAAAACAAAATCAGTAGGGAAATAATGTAATAAAAGTACAACCTTTAGGGGAGGACAACACTGAAGAGATAAGTCCGAGTTCCTGCTCCCGTAGCAGAGAAATGGCAAATGCCCTTCAAAGGGCGTGCGTACTGGGACGTGGAATTACTGGAAACACATAGTGGACGTAATCTTGGATTTCGAAAACGTAATATGTTGAAACGGCTTTAACAAATATCATAAGAACAAAATTCAATTCTTTCGTGGGACGTAGCATGTAGCAAAATATCACCTGAAGACCCCATCTGGGTCTCCCTAAAATCGCTTCGTAGATCCTTTGAGGACGTGGTTTGAAAAGCTTTTACTGATAATAAAGGAAATTATGAAATGACAAAAACCACTTAAATTTAGTTTTAAAGAAATTAAACTGTGTTCCACCATTTATTTTAATGATTCGACACCGTCACCTCATTTTGACGGTTACACCGAGAGTAAACAATAAAATAAATAAATAAATAAATAAATAAGTATACAGTGTGGATGCAAAAATAAGAATGCTTATGTTTAAGGGGCGGTTTTCGTTTATCAGTTAAGTTTTAATTGATGAAATTTTAATAGTAAAATTCGTCTTTTTCAAAATACAATATGAGGTATTGAGGTAAAAGGCACAGTTTTAAAATACTTATCCATTATATTTTTAATCAATATAATATAGAAACTTAACACTTTACTTTTACCAGTTTAAAAAAATCGAGTTTTCGAAGTTTTCCAAAGGAATTAAAAGTATCCCCGATATCGTTCATGGATCTCTCGAGCTTATAGATGTTATGTACGAGAACTGAAGATAGGTATTTCTAGCCTAGCTGCCCACCTGCGCGGACCGTAGCTACTGTAGCTTATCGCGGTTCAGTTATCAGATAAGCCCCTTGTGGGACGAGGCAGACCGCTCAGTGGACTAGTGTTGTGATTCACATAATGCACTGCTGTGGAAAGTTTACTTATCACTATGTATGTACGTACTTTGGCACAACAGATCTTTACGAGCTAAGGCCTACTAGCAGCGTTCAGGCCATCGGGCTTGGGTCAAGGTGTACATGTGGTTGGCACATAGCCATCCTTACGCTGTATTCTGGTATTCTCAACCTGGGAAGTGAGCTTTCTCATCGTCACACAGCAACAGATGCTAGGACATTGCAAGGAAAGCGCACAATTAATTTTTTCTCCGATAGGGACTCGAACCCCGGGTTTGCGCCGTGAAAAGTGAGCACGCTAACCAACAATCCAGAAAAATCAACTAAATAGTATTAAGAAATGTACTAGTCTCACACAGAAGATGACATCTTTCAAGAACTCCTCACCAAACGCTATTCTGTAATAACAGTCATAAACTGACAAACTCTAACCGGAAATCGTGGCCCTTGTGAGTAATTTCCCTTTCAAAAATAAATGTCGGAACGGATATCTATAAACTGAGAAACCTCTTTAATGGAATAATCTCCTTAGAAGAACGTCATAGACCACGACCTGTACAGTGCCGTCAATGTCAAGCTTACGGGCACTATAAAACGAACGGCGGTTATCTCTCACGCTGCGGCAAGTGTTCAGGCCTACATCTCACAAAAACCTACTTATCACCCAATGTATCCTTACCCACCCGAAATCACGCAATTAATCTCTCAACAAAATAACTTTTCTTTACTAACCTTATGAATCAAATTCTCCCATCCATCACAAACTCAATTCTTCAATCTTTGACTCGTACTATCCACAAAATAATGTCTAATAGTACTCCCTACCTCGATCTCCTCTGTATAACATCGTGGAATGGAAATGAATTACTACCTAACATCCACTCACTCGCACACTTTCTACATAGCAATAAAATCCATGTAGCTTGCAGCCAAGAAACACAGCTGAGTCCCTTCACAGGACAGAATTACATTCCAGGACATGAATTACGTTGCTATCATCGCCCAAGAAAACGATTTTTTAAAGAATAATATATTACACCACGTACAATCAACAAACCAAACCAATACTTTCGGAAATATAAGAGTAGTCCTACAACAGAACACTCATCCTTCACGCAAAATTATATCGATTTACAAACCACTAAATATCCCATATACGCCAGGTGATATTGGTACACTACTTCCAACGATTCAACCTCCATAATGGGTGACTGGATTGCAAAAGCATATAGTTTGGAACAGCAGACGGGACCCGACGAGGCTCCGACGGGAATATCTCTTTTAAATGGTGTACAAAGAGTAAACATAACAGTTCATAAACAAGCAACAGTGACCTATTATCTTTCTTGTCCAACAGCTCAGGGCGATGTTCGTGACTTCGGCGCCTCAAGAGACATCTGTTGTAAAATTCATGTTGCAACACACATAGCTCTTCAATCGGATCGTCGCCCTCAATCATAGTCTCTCTCGAAACATCAACCAGCGAAATCCGTCCCACCCACCCTTATAATCTGCAAAAGGTAAACTGGCCATATTATCAACTATTTGGCACACAACTACCCATCACACATCACCCAAAACTACACAAGAAATAGACAAAATATCAGTGTACTTACAGCATATTAGATAAATTAGAAGTAAACGCCTCCTCAACAAGACCCTACTCTCCATTCGCACCTGTACCACACATTCTACAAAAAATGATGCATCAAAAACGACATATAAGAAATACCTGGCTGAAACACCGATCTTCCTTTCTAAAATCGGCACACGCACGCCGTCCACATTGTGGAGGAAAGCCTTGCCCGACACTACGCGCTAACGCTGCCTTAGCGACCCTACAACTCAGATGTCGCTCTCGCAGACTTTTCTCTCTTTCCAAGTCTGAACTCCTCCATTCCACGGCACGTCAAGACAAGAAAAGCTGTGCGATACGAGTGAACAGAACAGACTACCAATGACCGCCTTCCAGAAGGTCTCCCAAGAGTGACAGGAGAGGTGGTATGATGTACAAACGTTATATTTCGAAAAGTATTAAGCTGCTGAATTTAACAATAATTTCTACTTAATGGCCTTATTTCATAAGAAGAAAAAGTATTGTAATTGTGCGTCAGAAACCGGCGATGTTTGACATAAAAACTCTTAAAGTCGGGCCTTGGTAACGAAAAGGTGGATAAATCGTGATCTTACATTTTAAAAAAATTACTTCATCTAACACGTAGTGAGAATACATGTTTTGTGCGTCCTTAACACCGAAAAATCAATTGACGGCAAAACGTCTGTCACTCCGTGTTTTTGTCTCTCTGTGGTCAAATGGTCCCTATGGACACTTAAACCGTTCAGCAAATTTTCTCAAAATTAATATACCCCGATCGATATCCACCACTGGCACGTGAGATTCGGTTGCGAGCTACCCGACAGCCTTGTGGCGTTACGCTCTCCAAGCATCGCCCCAAGGGGGGCGTCACCCCAACAGGGAAAATATCCATGAAGTGAATATTAGTGAAAATGTGAGTGTAAGGGGAGAAAAATGAGGAAGAAAAATCGCTCGAGATCTATGACCTTTTTGTTAGGGTACTTCTGTCTGTTATTGATTGGAGAAATCACGAAAAGCTATCAATCCGATCTGCCGGCGACTTGAATTCGGCACATGTCGGAAGACCAGTTGATATCTTAGAGCTGGTCAAGACTGGGGAGTGCCCCACTGAGGGAAGATCTCTGGTGGAGGATATTCAGCAAGCTGTGTGAGTGTCGGTGCCGGATCTCACGTAACGCCGGGTTAAATCAACACTAGTACATAAGTAGTGGCTGTAGCAGTTGACGCGCCCAGGAACACCGACCGACCGACCGACAGACAGACCGTCCAACAAACCAACCAACCAATCAATCAATTCCTACAGATGCAACAGTGTAACCGCTGGGCTATCGTAGCCGATCTGGACTAGAGAGCTTGTTTTTTTTCTTGAACAGCACGAGGACCTAGCAGCGCCGTTTTCTGCGGCTGGGCGGGGCGAGGCAAGGCGGGGCAGGAGGCGAGGGAGGGCGTGTGAAGCGCCAGACTCGAGAGGCGCGTGGCTGTTTCTCCTAATGGAGAAGGGATGGAGTGGCTCTGGAGCTGTGTTTACGCCCGAGTCGATTGTCGTTGAGCTTTGTAGAGCGCCGCCGCTGCCGGCGGCGCCGTCGCCAACAAAGAATTTGCCTGAAGCGCCAAGTGCACGCCGGCACCCCACCTCTCACGCTCACGACTCCGGCGGGTGCTACTCGCGAGGTAGAGCAATTCACCTACGAGAAAAATTGAGCGGAGGAAAAAAACTTCAAAAATATTCCTAAGCCTCAACAGAAATAGGGGTAAATTCGAAATCAGATAATTGGAATTATTCCAAAGTCGGAAGGAAAGTTAATTACTCTGAAAATTCAAGTTTCATTTAATTTGAATGCTTGAATGTTACATTCAGGCCTGCGCAGGTAGAAACCCCTCACGTATGGAGAGTCACAACAGCCTTTTCCATCTGAACACTATTCCGTTCATAATTATTCATCTATAAAATCAACATTCCCACCTCATTATCATCCTGATATCCTTGGAGCCACTGAAGATAAATTAGCAACGAAACCCATCTGTGGCTGTTTCTTTATATTACATTTATAATGTAATATACTTTGTGTTTTATACCTTCTCGATCCTTAATTAATAACACCAGGAAACACAATTTTTACCTTCAGGAAGGTAGAGTGCGCAACGTACTCAATTTTACACGAAGATTACGAATGTCACAAAAAAAACGTCATATCACGTCGCAGTTTTTAAATATACCATATCTTTATATCGTATCATACCGTATTTTGCTATTAATGCAAGTACATTTAAATTGCACCTGAAAGATATGTAGAATCAATACGCATAAAATCTATTTAAAATAAAATATTTGATCAATTCATCTATGCCACTTTCATTACATAACAACAAAATTAGGCTCTCGTGTTTTTTTATCTTCCATATTCGAAGCTTGGCGTCTTTATTCTCGCGTCTGGTAGTCACACTCAATTACCAGTGGGTCTTAGTGGTCTTAGTAGGTCGTAGTGGATGTTTTGAAAACAAGTCACGTGCACCCTCATGTTTGCTACTGCGCATCAGTCACTCAAAGGCATTGTTTTAGCCGCTTACCTTATCGTAAGTATACAACTGTTGCGGTGACAGATTCTGAGTCGATGTCATGTGGAACTGTACCCGCAGTACGTAAAGTCCATGACTGGACTGGAAGAAAAATTGCGAGACATTGCGTTAGCAGCTTGGCAATCCTTTAAAAGATTGGTTCATTCATTTCTCAGAACAAAAAGTGTCGACAATTACAAAACACTGTCCATAGAATGGTTAGAAAGCTACAAAAATGAGGTGAAGAATGTCTCTGAAAATGTCAGTCTCTGTCTCGTCAGAATGAAAACGGCGCTGTAGGAATGTGAGTTTTTTAGTATATATTTTTTGTACTGGAAAACTGATGATGATGGCTAAGTCATTGAAAGGTGCTATTGAAATAAACAATATTGTTGGCAATGCCAATTCATGTAATTATTTCATACAAGAGTAAGTGACAAGACGCAAAAGCATTTTAAGCAATGCATTAGGAATTTCTCCTCCCAAAATGTTTCAATATTATTGCACCAATATGCGTATTCCATTTTTAACTTGTTCTTACCTCAATGAAGCATGCTCATGAAATTGTATTCTAGTATAACCGGAGTTACGATGCGAAAATTAGAATAGGATTTTGTTTATTTCAAATATAAATTATATTCATATCTTGAGAACCTTGCGTGATAGAAACTTTTTATAATTTTATCGAAATTAGTGTGTTCATTTCCTTTGAAATCTCATACTTTCATCCTGGAGGTATGAAAAAAAATTGTTCCCTAGTGGATTATGGATTAGTTCCTTATGGATACAATCTCTCTACTGCCATCGCGGAATTTATCCGGTTATCCTTTATACATTTGATGCAACCACTATTATGCTCATTTGTTCATGAATTGGGCGGTCATAAAGGTGGGGACCAGGTAATTTAAAAACATAATTTGTAGACAAAGACTACAAATTCTAAATTTAAAGAAAGGTTTTAATGTTTCAAGAAATTAAGGAATTAAAAACTAAAGAAAATCATAACTGTCGTACGAACGGAATAAATATACATCTGGTAACTTTTCAATTGGGATTCAGAAGCGTGGAGCATATTACAAGTTAACTTTCAAGTTAAAAGTTGGGTTGTCCCAGAAAGTGGAAAGTATTTGGGTTCCTCAACAGGTAGAATTAAATTATCGCATAAGCCAATTTGCATCTTAGAAAGCAGTAAAACATGAACATGTCAAATTTTTTTTGTTTCACTTTCTTCAAACCTCTCCTAAACTTCGAATCAAAGAGTTCAATGAATATCCAACTTATCTGCTAAAATTTACTTCATGAGAGATATACTGAATAAGCATTATTTTCAGGAGGACCTCGGCTCCCCTCATAATTTCGACATAATAAGGTACTTTATATCCAAAAATAATATAAAATCTTGATTTTCCCTTTTGTAAAGCTGACAACTTGGGCAATTGATACACTACGTTTTTAAAATAGGCTCACCAAACCATGTGGAAAGTCTGTAAATGCTTCAATACAAAAATTTTTTAAAATGCATTTTTGTTACCTTAAAATTACGTACACAATTTTTCAGTAAAACATATGTTTTATTTACTAGAAAATTGTGTCATATTTAAATAGAAAATCAATGAAAAAGGGGGCCTGGGTGTACCGAGAAATGTAGTTGGCGCCTCCCTCTCGTTTTAATCCTCACTATAACTTTTTCAAATTTCAAAAGTTCAGTAAGATCAACGAAATGCTGCAACGAAAAAACTGCGAAATTTAGGAAGCGTTCTCTGTTCTATCCCAAGAAAATATGAAAGCAAATGTTTTGAGCCTTTTCGATATTTTTTAATAAATTTCCATTATTTAATGCAATCATTGCGCAAAAACTGTTCGTATAAAAATCTTCTTGATCTTAAGAATTGATATGAATGAAACAACAATCAAAATAAGAAAGAAATACATGAATACTTCTCCAATGAGCCCACGGGGAGAAGTTGGCAGCTCACAATTTCTCACACGAGTTGTAGAAGAAGATACGTAAACACGTGGACAGGATCAATGAGAATAGCGGTGAATGGTGACTACGACACACTAATTCAGCTTCTCCGCAGAGTAATATCATTCGTTGGAAAATTTCAGTCCCAGAGTTCTCCACGAGTAATATTAGCCTCGAATGAACACTTTCAGGCTCCATTCATGAGACACCACCACGATCCAAGATTTCACGTCAATATCTTTGAGATCGTTTCTTCTTTCGTAGTCAACTCGAATCTTCTGTCCCCCAAATATCTGCGTTTCCTATCGGAGATGGCGACGGGCGAGGGGCCTACGCTCCATCGAGGTGCGTAGGTGGAGGGCGCGTTTGGAGGCGGCGCGGGCGATGAGTGGCGTCCCCGCGGGCTCTGGCCGCCGCCTTTGCCACCGCCGCCGCCGCCGCCGCCGAGCGAGGGGAGCGCTGTCGGTATCGATCACCGGAAGTTGCCACTACGCGGCGCTCTCGCCCTCGCCGTCGCGGACTTTCGCAGGCGCCCAAGACATCAGGCGCGTGAGCGGCATGGCGCGCGGCAGGACGGGACGGGATGGGACGGGATGTGACGGAATGGGATAGGATTGGATTGCGCGAGAGAGGATGCCGGATGGGGGAAGATGGAACGCCAGAGATGGGTGAATAATTGGGTGGGCGCGTCAAGAGCTTCAATAATGTGTCCCGTAAATGTAGTGCATGTTGTATCCCGGTAAGAGGCGTTGTTCTTGCCCCGCAGGAAAGAGAGGTCAGGCGCCGACCTACACATACTTAACGATCTACACTTGCTTGCACGGCTTTTCTCGTCCAGGTAACTCCGTAAGCGAGACATTGGCCCAGGCGGGACTAAGCTTCGGACAGTTCTCCCGACATGTGTGGTAGTGAATGCATCGAAGTATGTGTGTAGAGTACAAAGAGAGGAAGACTAAGAATGAAAGTGTAACGATCGCTGTTCGTGGCCCGTTTGTTGGCATAT
Organism: Gryllus bimaculatus; assembly: GCA_017312745.1. Lineage (NCBI taxonomy): Eukaryota > Metazoa > Arthropoda > Insecta > Orthoptera > Gryllidae > Gryllus > Gryllus bimaculatus. Next base: position 659,821 of record BOPP01000258.1, on the reverse strand, counting down.
TTCTTCATCATTCACCTGGCATTGATCGCACATACCACGTAGGCTCTGAGTCATCACGGCCTGTGGTCGAGACGGAACGATATGTGTTGGACAAGGGCGAAAAGATTCCGTTCACGTAAAATGCTTAGGCCATTAGTCCCGCAAGTACAGTGCATTCTTTTGCTCAGGATGTTACTGTGATGTTTCCCCATTGGATGGTGAAATCCTGCGCCGACATACCGTCGGCTAGCGGGGTCCTCCCCAATAAATGTATCTCCCACCAGCGAGGCACCGCCCCAGCCGGAATAATCTTTAAGCTCCCGAACACTCTCTCGGCATGTGCGGTAGTGTGGTGCATGTAAGTATAAGTGTGTGTAATTAAGGAGTAGGATAGGACGAGAAATGGGAAGGAGAGATCGCGCGCGGTCTGTGGCCCGTTTACTAGGGTATTGCTCCGGAATTCGCCTGGTGTTCAGAGAAATCACGGAAAACGACCGCTCAGAGTCACCTGCCGCTAGAATTATCCTCCAGACCACGTCAGAACTCGACATAGCTCAAACGATTTTAGTGCGAAAAACCTGCCACCGTTAGGACTCGAACCTAGGACCTCTTAGTCAGAGGCACTGCAGTCACATCAGTTGTTGCCCTGAGCCATCTCTCGCGATGAGACAGTGCGGGACAGGCCGGGGCGCTACGAGTGGGAATGGCTCGCAATTGGACGGAATTAGATGGGGTGGGGCGGGATGGATCAGGGTGAGATGAGGCGCGATATGGCGGATCGGGTCGGACGAATCTCTGGCGTGCTCACGAGACCGTGTTGAAATTGAAAGTTCCCGCCTTGTAATGTTTACAAAAACTAGCACAGAGAAATTAATTCAAACAGTATATTAAATACTTTTTTTGGTTAGATGATGATGCTTGACTAAGAATAAATATCAATTGCCAGTGTCAGCTTTCAGTCAATTGTCTGAATTGCCTGATGCTTCTCTGTGCTTGACAGCTACTACACTGTGCAGAACCGGTTTCCAAGAAGGAAAACTTTATGTGGCACGTAAGTGAGAAGCGCCTATTGCTAATGCCCTAATGCATATTTCATTGCAGTAACTTAAAATTTAGTTATTTTGAGTGCACTTTATTAGATACTTAGCTATTGTACTTCTTGACTCTTACGGCAGGGGCATTTATTTTCGATTTCTGAACTCTTGACATACGTGCTCTTCACATTGTAAAACACTAATAGCAAGAATGATGATGATGAGATGATAATAATAATAATAATAATAATAATAATAACAGCGTCGCCCCGTGACGCAGACAGTTGCAGCAGTCGTCGTCTGCGCCGATGAGGCTGCATGTTCGTATGGTCGTATTTGTGATTGTTCTCTCATCCCTCATCATCATCTTATAATACACACTTCAATGCGTAACAACCTTGTCATAATGAAGGGTACAGCTGACAAGCTGATCCAGGAAGAATTACACACGTTCGTGTAGTGTGGTCAGGGTGCCTATGCACCAATAATAATAATAATAATAATAATAATAATAATAATAATAATAGAGGAAAGTATCCAAACCCGTGCCCCCGTTTTATTTTCGAATATTTTTAAATCCAATTTTCGGCACAATGAAATTAAAATATTTGTAATACATACCTCATGTAGTTACACAAATGCCATATTCTACTTAAAATTATTGGTCAAGTAGTTTAAGAATAAAATATTTTTTCGTAAACATTGCATTTTGTGAATTTTTAAAAAAGGCTTCCTAATGTGAGCCCTTTGCAAACGTTTCAAGAAAAGGGTAAATATAAATGAAAAAACAGCAAATAGATTGAACTCAGTCTAATTTCATAAAAAATATAAATTTCACAGCTTGTGTATAAGAAATTTTCTTTTATGTCTCACAAGTAGTCGACAAAAGTCAAGTGCGACAAAAGTCATCTACATAAGCATATATTTCCGCTCCCGTACATTCTATACGAGCTCAGAATGAACACATTAGGCACATCACCCTTATTTCTCCAATAGTCCTCTGAAAATGTTACACTGCAAAACATGTACTCTGCATCTTCTTCACCTAGTAAGATATGCCTGATAGAATTTCCAAATCGGAAGAGCCAGAGAACGTGTTTTATTCCTCGCCGGAGATAAAATCTTCCTTTTGTTTTTTGTTTAACTTCAGAATTTTGTAAAAATTATGATTGGCAAGTCTGTCTAAAGCTGTTTCTCTTTTTTCGACTTCTCTGGGATTAAATTCTGAAATTGTCTCTCGATCTCTTTCTTCTTCTTGCTCTCTCGAACTGATAGGCTTCAGAGTAGACTTTTTATTAGACTCCTAAGGTGTACAGAGTACCAAATACTTTAATTGTTTTATTTTACAAGACGAAAAATTGGAGGTCCTCATGAGGAACCTTCGGGGGGCTTGGGTTAGGCACCAGGCTGTTTATATTTCAACTACTAATAACATTTTTACAAAGCAAGTAAAATAAGTTTCATTACCCTACTCGAAGAGCTTGTAATGTCTTCTTCAAAATAATGTAATGGTTAGAAGACTTACCGATGAAGTAGCGAAATCAGGCAACAGAGAATAAGCGCTTGAAAAAACTTTGCTACCTCTCGACTGGGCTGGGGTCTTGCAAAGAACTACTATTTTAGTATGTTTCCAATGTAGTATGTTATAAATTCCCGTATCATCTTTCGACGTGGACTTGATGGAGTGGTGGCTGACGACAGTGATAACTCGTCCAAGATTGGTAAAATTTCAGGAGTATTTCATTATTACTTACGCAATTAAGTATATTTAAATACCAACTTAACGATGTATGGCCATATTGAAATATCTATTCGCTATTATCAATGAGAAGATAGAAATACAGGAAACATCTTTTAAACTTTATCTTGTAATTATAGTTCTAGAAAGAAACGTTGCTGGTGAAAAGCAAGTACGATGGACCATATAACATCTACGTATGGAAAGAATCACATCGTACGAAGAAAAGTGTCTGAAATAAATAGTTAACATTTTCTAGGGAGTAGTTCACCTGCTATGGAACTTTCACAAACCCACTCTCCAAGCAGATGGAACGGGGCCAAACATTAACATTTTAAATAAGTCCCGGCTTTTTATTGCAGATTCAAATTGAGCGACAAGTGAAGACGTGTTATTTTAAAAGTATCATTTGCCAGAAAATACGTTTTCGCTCAGACGAATAGGTTTCACGTTGACTCAAAAGGCTTTCACTACTTAATAAATCTGTTAAAGTCAGTGAGTACCGTCGGCGCGCTTTTAAGCTTTTAGCTTCTCTCTCGCCCCACCGCCCCTTGCCGCGATCTGTCTGCCACTGCTCGTCCCGCTTTCCAAAGGGCTTCACTCCCCACCCCGGTTACCTGGGAGCACCTAGCGCGGTGCGAGTTAGTATTGTGTATTGTGTGTTACACTCTTAATACCGGCCGCGAGGGCCGAGGTGGTAGGTAGCCGCAACCGAAACTCGAGAGATCCAGGTCCAAGTTCTGGTGATGGAGAAAGGTCTCCAAGTAGCTCTGTCCAACGGAATGTCAATGCATCTCCGGATTATTCGAAAAAACCGACTCCTCTGGATTTTCTGAACGGACATTTCACAATGTTTTTTGTGACGACACTCGGCGAAGGCGGCGGGGGTGTGGGGAGAGTTGGGTAGGCAGGGGATGCGGGGACAGTGGGGTCGGCAGGGGTGGCAAGAGCGGCGAAGTAAGCGGGGTGACGTGTGGGCAGGGGTGGTGGGAACGGCCACGGCGGCGGGAGCGCCGTGGTGGTGTGGGGTGGAGAGGTGTCGGAAGCGACGTAGGCGGCCCCCCCCCCACGTTCTACCGCAGCATATACCACCAATGTGATTTTATTTCTGAGCACAGGACATGATATGGCTTTTTTTGGCTGATTGTCACGCTGGCTAATTTGTCCGTGCGATGCAGTGCGGCGTTACGCAGTACATTGGTAAGTACGGGAACTACATTTCCGCCGGCGTGGAGGGATACATCCTGCTTTCTAATCCACAAGAAACGCAGAAATCGGATCGAGAAACAAACTTATATTTTATGGGTTTCTAGCATTGATTTGTATTGTTCGGTTTTGAAATTTTTGAAATTTTTTCTTTCATATATTATATTTTTTCTTAGAATTTTAAACATTTATGATTGCTTCTCATAGAAAGCTTTTATTCTTAATTGTATGTTACAGTAAACCTTCGTTACCGGGGACTCACTCTACACGAATTTCGTCGTATCACGAATAAAACTTCTGTTACAGCAAGAAATACAGGTATTCTATATTATTATCTGATAAAAATTTGTTATTGTGTGTTGTTAACACAAACACCTATTATTTAGTTCCCTTAGAATTCTTGTGAACAGGTCTCATCTAAATACAATGGAATTTTATTATATCACAAACATGAACAATGGTAAGTAATATAACCCATCGTACATCACGAATGTTTCTTTTACATTGCATAGTAGAGATTGCTTGTTAAATAAATTCCTGTGACTATCCTCATTTCAATCAACTATTTCATGGTGGACATCCTGCAGATGAAACTTTTATTATTGTATCTGGACATTACAAAAACGCAGTTTCCAACGACAAACATGACATACATATTTTTTTACTTTGTATTGGTTGATTATTATGGGCGTTCCATGGAATTTTCCATGTGTAACGACAAACGTATTTCAAATAGGCATGCAACATCCGATCATGTTCCAAAAGAAAACGAAACTTTTCGGATGTTCGTTCCTACACCAATAAGAGAAGCGCCCAGAACCCCCCTTCGTGCAGACTGTTCCGCAGCCCCGGCGACCACACATTACGAGCGCGTTCTCGCCTGCACCGCCTCCGGGGCGCAGAATACATCTTCACCGCATATTATGACTCGCGAGTTCCCCCACGCGCCGTAGCCGCAACCGCCGCCCCGCCGCCCCGCCGCACCTCCTCTCGCCAACGCCCCGCTGCTTCCTCTGCACCCGACACAGCCCTGCCCCGCTCCTCCGCTCTTCCCTTGCCGCCGCCGCCGCCTTCGGCGCCTACAACCCTGTCCCCGCCCTCGCCACACGCCTTTACCCCGGTCACCGCCCCCGCCATGAACTCAACCTTATTTGTTATTGCTTATAATTCACAAGCGGGAAAATATATTCAGGCAAATTGATAAAAATACCAGACATTAGGATTGAAATTTCTATGTTAGCTGTAGAATTATTTAGACAGACTATGTATTGTAGATATTTACATTGTCTCAAATACCAAGTAAAATCATTTCTGCTGCAGAACTGTTTCTATACAATTAGAAACTATTCCGAGCATCCAAAAGGAAAGTAATACTAATTTTAACAGTGACATTTAATGTATTATTTACCATTTAGATTGTATAATTCTAAAAAACTTGTAACAAAAATTCTTCAGCTTCTGGGTCAATCACTCCCATCTCAATCAGGTTTTCGTACAGTTTCCCTGATACTTGAGCAAACTCAATATCAAACTGAGATGACCGCTTGTTTTCTTCTGGACATAAAAGTAACTTCGTAATACGTCACACGCAGTTTTTAATTGATTTTGACGTATATAAATAAATAAATATCTTTGATAGTGCTTTAGCCTCTTTTCTTAGTACTTTTTACTTTCTCGCCTTTTACATACTTATGACATAAAGAAAGTATTGTAATAATGTATTAGAAAGAGGCGATTCTTTTATAGAAATCTCCTATTGTAGGTGCGTTATAGCAAAGTTTGAATCCGATATCTAATAAATTACATCCTGTAAAACGGTGTAAAGTCAGAATTCATGTTTTGTGGATCCTTGATACCGAAAAATGGTTGATAATCCTACGTCTGTCTCCGTCAGTCCATCCGTTCATTTGTGGTCAATTCAAGCGCCTAAGCTGTTCAGACGATTTTTTCCAAAACTGATATTTCCCGCTCTTTCTCGTAGAACTCAAGGTCCTGCGAATGTGAAATGAAAAATGTGATTTTTGGGGATACTTTAATGAAAGCCTCATCCTTTGCAATATTTATTCTAAATATTGTCTAATTTCTTGGAACAATTTTATTTTTTTCAATGAAGCAACGTACGCTTAAAGAAATGACGCACGTCTCATTTTCGAAGGACTCTCTAAAATTTACAAAATTGCAAAATTTAAAAACGTTTATGGCATTTTCTTACAACTACAATGTTGATGATAGAGATTTTTCTTAATGAAATCTTTTTCTCAAAGATATATCTTTGATTAAGGGAGCAAACAAATTTTCGAAATCTGTGTGATTTTTATGTAATTTGCGGTGAATAATAGGCAAATTTAGAATCACGATTTGGCCAAAAACAGCTTCAAAAGATTTCATTAAATTATTCTCGAGTAGGAAAAGGGACGCTTACTAAAGAAACTGCTTTTATTCTATTTCGGTTATCTTGTGAACCACATTAATACATTTTTATGTGCTATTTTGGGCTACTTTCTAAATTTACTTCACTTAAATGAAAACAGAATATTTGAGACGTGACAGTTTTCTTGTGCCTCGAAGATAAAACACCGTAAATATAACATTCAATATTAATGATGAATCCCTTTTCCTTTGTTTACGTTTTTTGGCCACAGCTCTCGTGACCAGTATTGCCTGAGATGTTGTGCCTCCACACTTATCTTTTTGCTTTATTTTGTAATTCTAATCTTTCAGTTTTGAGTCATCTCTATTCGTCGGCATCAATTCAGTTCCTTTGCAATTACTTTTACTTGTAGTTCAGCCACGACCACTAATCTCCCCTGTACCAGAGACCTCTTTAGAGGTTAACTCCGTTCTCCACTGCTTGTAGACTGCCATCAACGCCCTGTCGCTGGAACAGTAGGTCGACACAATCCATTCGTGCCATCGCCAGCACCACATCTTGGGCCACCTACAACAACGCCGCTCTGGCCACAAGTACATCTTACTGTCACCGTCCCAACTCTCTCCCCACCGCCGTGGCTCGCTTCTCCGTCGCTGCCGTTCAATACCGTGGGGGCGGCAGCGGCGGCGGGATACCACCCGGCGTCCGTTCGCGTCTGCGGCCCCCCGCCACCGCTCCCCGTCGGCGGGGCAGGTACAGCGGCCGCGCCCCGGCCCGCGCGCCCGTGGACGCACGGCGCAGTTTAGTGCGGGTTACACGCGTTAATTAACGGGGCCCAGGCCGCCGACCGCATCGCCGCGCGCGCCGCCCCTCCATCACCCGCGCTCGCTTGGGCCCAGCCTCCGCCGCCGCCCTCGCGCCCGCACGCCCCGCCCCCTCCGGAGGCAAGCCCTGGGCGGGGGCGAGGGCGCGGGCGACGACGGGGTCTCGGCAGCCGAGAGAACGGACGGCATGGAGCGAGGCCTACCGCGCGCGGCGCGCTGCCCGCCGAGAGCGCCCCTGCCACAAACGGCCCCAGTGGCTCGCAAGCCTGGCTTGTGTCGATTGTAAATCTGTCGCTACCGCGATGCTCCTAGAGTGAATCAACTTGTAGATTGACTGATTGATTAGTAATTCCGGGCGTGTTAACTGCTAAGGTCCCGTAAGTGTAGTGTAAGTTCGTTTTCGCTGGAGGTGACTGTGATCTTCCTCAGTTAGATGGTGAGTTCCAGCGCCAACTTAACGGCCGAGAGCGGGGTTTTCTCCAACCAGATATCTCCCAGCAACGCGGGGAATCGCCCCGGGACAAGCTCTAAGCTCCCCACCGGTCACCTCACATGTGTTGTAGTGTAATGAATGTTATGGAAAGTAAGGTTATTAAAAGTGAGGTTATGACAAGAGGAAGGGAAGATTGCGCTGCTAGGGTAGGATAGTGCTCCGTCATTTGCTTGGTATTTTTCGGAGAAACCACCGAAAACTACCGATAAGAGCAGCCGGTCGCCACCGTCGGAACTCGAGACCTATGATCTCTCGTTCAGAAGCACTGCTGTGACATCCGGTAATGCCCTGAGCCACATCTCTCGGGCTGTAGAAAAAAAGCGGATACAACATATTTAAAACAAACACGTAAAACACTCTTGAGAATTCCAAAGCCGTACAACAACAAACGGACCACGGCATTTTTCTCTGGTCGCTATTTTTTCGTGGTTTCTTCAATCAATACCAGGAGAATACAGAACTCTGACAAACGAGCCACGGACCAACCGCGGTCTTTCCTTCCGCGCAAATTTACTGTCCCGTGGCTCAGAGTGAATGTCTCAGTTGCCTATTACCAAGTAGATCTGGGTTCGATTCCCAGACAATCTCAATGTGAAATTTGTTCCGACAAAACGAGCTTGGCTGTTTCTCAGAGGCTAGTCCAACCACCGTGAAGTGTCCTAAACCCTACCACTGTACTAATTCCTTCCTACTTCTGGCCGCTATATAGTAATAGAAGCGCGTGTAAAGAGGCATGTATGCGGAGATGTTACCTGGCGGTCCTCTTGACAACAGACTGTCAACTCTTACGGATATCCTAACCTTAAAATCAATAATGTGGTCTCTAATGACATCATAGTAGATGTAACCTTAAATAAAAACAAACAAAAAAAACGAGCCACAGGCCGCGCGCGATCTTTCCTTCACCTTCCTTGTCTCTTCTCTCACACACGCACATGCAACACTACCACACATGTTGTAAAGCCAGTTGCGACCGTAGAATTTGACCCAACTAGGGCGATTCAAGCTGGCGGAAACATCTGGAGGATGGAAACGGTGCAAGCTGATGTGGTCGGATCTGACGTTTAACGGGGGAACACCACCATTTCCTGAGATATAATTTGCTAATGATAATAGTAGTTGATGCGCGGAGGAACAATCATTAAACACACAATATCGTTTGAGAGCGAATGGGGTGTTTACAGGCAGCAGTGTTTTCAGCCACAGTTCTGACATGCGCCATACGCATAGAGGAATAGATCCATATTTTGCAGCACTCCACTTTCCACCAACTTTCTCTATTGTATTACATATTCATTACTGTAGATTATTTCTTGTATAGTGTGTACAAAAAATAAAACATATTCTAAAATTAATATTTGCCTTCTTAATAAGTAAAATTAGTGGAGCTAGAACAGCACATACTTTTTCGCGTTATTTGCCACGGTTGTGCATTATTATAATACTTCATGGTCTACATGACCGCCTAACTTTAGTTCAGAGTCAAAATCACTGCTGAGTCTGCAAGCGACTTTGACCGCGTTTGTGGGGTTCGAGCCCCCTTCGTAGAGGATTTTCGACTCCAGCTACATAGGTAGGTCGAATTCAACCGTTGAGTAGGGGAGAATACTAGCGTTCAGCTGTTCCGATTTCTAATTCTTCGATCAATACCAGGCGAATGCAGCACTGAGACAAACGGGCGACAGACCACCTGAAATCTTTCCTTCCTCGTCCTTGTCCTATCCTCTCCCCTTACACACTGGATTACAGATACGTACACTACACTACCGATATGGGGAGACAAGGCAGGGACATAGAACTTCATCTGGGTGGGCGTTGCCTTGCTAGGGGTTGATGCATGGAGAGGGTAAAAGCCCCACGCCCCATGGGAGGAAAGAAGGTCGGCACGGGATCTCACCATATAATGGACTGGAAGGCCGCCACATCCCGGCATTAAACATTCACTACAGTATTGGGAGTAATGACCGAAGCAATTATCGTGCTCGGAAACATCAATCAATCGTGAACTGCACTCAGCACACTGTCAGTTCACAATTTTCCTCTTCTTTGCTATGTCTATTACATTGCATTTGTTTATACTACCTACAATCAGTTCTGAAGTTAATAATGGCTACAAATTGACTCTTAATATTTTCCTCTTTAACTAATCTATTAAACATTTGCAATGGATTTAATATTCAGAATCTGTACGGCCATACATTTATATCTATTGCATTTGTATAAACACTATCTCGAACACATTCTATTTTTAATGATTGATGGAAATTCGTATGATTTAAGAAACAGCGTCTTAATCAAATTGTGCGAAACTCAAATGCATTTTCTCTATTAACATTGTAATAATTACTTAATGTTTTATTTAATTAATATATTTTGTGCTTCAATATAATTCCGTACACCGATGTTAAAAAAATCGTTGGATGGTGAAAGGATTATTATATGAAGATTTTTCATAAAATAATTCGCGTCATGAAAGTGTGTGATAATTTGGGAAACTATATTGGATTTGAGGAATTTAATCTGGATTAAATTTATTTAGTAAGACCCAAACATATACACTTCGAATGTTACACTATACACTTCGGATTTCAATAATTTTATTTTGAGCAGAGATACTAGGATATTGGTTGAAATTGTATAAAAAACGAAGTTACAAAAAAACATCGCAGAAATTGAAGTAGGAATCTTGGTCATGCTCATCGCTAGTTTCAGTTCTGCATTGTCTTGCGAATTGTTCTATTCAATTGTCTATTGATCATAGCATATTTGTACGTATTCAAAATGACGAGCATTTTCCAGAAACTACTAGCATATGAATCACATAAGGGGAGTAATGTTAATAACCACTTGATTTGAAATTAGAAGTAAATGTTTCAATGTAATCTTTTAACTCCTCGACTCTTGTTGGTTAGGAACCTTGAAATTCACTTTTGAGTACGTTCAGATAAGCTGGACGATTTCGTTCCTTACAAACCGCCTTTCAATGCTCACGATGCATAAGTTCAAGGCACATGTTTTATTTCATATACAGTTCGTTTCTTCAATTTTAAGATAATCATAATTGCGATTATTTGACTGATTAGTGATTCCGGACAAGTCAACTGCTAAGGTCATTATTCCCGTAAGCGTATTCCGTTTTATCGTGGGAGTTGGCGATGATCTTCTCCCTCTGAACGGCGAGATTCGGCGGCAACCTACCCATCGGCTTGCGTTTTCCCCAACCAGGTATCTCCTACCACTGGGGAACCACAGGCTGGCACAAGCTCTAAGCTCCTGCCTGGCCTTCCGACATGTATGGTAGTGTAATGCATGTAAGTGTAAGTATGTGTAAGTAAAGTGTGAGGATAGGACAAGTAAGAGGAAGGAAATATCGCGCTCTCCATGGCCCCTTTGTTAGGATACTGATCCGACATTCGCCCGATGTGTGTTCATCAAAGAAACTACGCAAAACTACTTATCAGAGGAGCCGATCACTAGAATTCTTCTCCAGACAGGGGCTGAATTCGAGCGAGTGTCAAAAACCATACCACCGTCTGGATTCGCACCCTACGACTTACCAGTTAGAAGTAATGTAGTGATATCAGTTGATTCCCTGACCCACCTCAGACGGTATTTTTGCGAACCCAACTAAAAAACAAACTTTAAGTTGCCAGACAGTGATCACCTCGTCGCCAGTGATCACGTCATATGCCTGGATAATGAGTTCTTTTAGCACTCACTACAGGTGGATAGTGCTGTGCCCGACACACTCTCTCTATTCCTCTCTCTCCCTCTCACACCTTCTCCTCTTCTCATTTTTCTCACTTCTCTCTTTCTGGAGAAATTACCTCTTTCCTGGACCGGATACCCAGTAACTGGACTATATTAAATAGAGGCTTCTGTTAGCATTGAACATTTTGAAATGAACACGTTTGAGTGTTAGTTGAATGCTTGAGTTTTGTTAGAACTCTCATAAGCAGTTCTACACAGCATTCCTTGCACGCAAAATGATTATAGTTAACACTGGTCATGTCTCCTAAGGGCGATGTATGTTCATGGAAACTATTTATGAACATTTTTTCTTTTTTTTCTCAAGTTGATCTGCAACATAAGGAAGGAAATTTCATGTAACGAAGTTACAAATGTGGTACTTGTCACTGTCTGGCAGGTAACTCTGTCGGTTTTGGCGAATCACGATCCTTCACCATTTTTATTACATATTATACGTATTATATTTAATGTATTATATGAATATTTTATATGTAACGAGCAATTTCGTTAAAGGAAGGCTGACATTAAAACGACCTTTATGCACTGCATTGACGTAATACTCATTACTTGAGTCGAGCCTGAGCGTCACTATTAATAAAAGCTATTTATTTATCTTATTTATGTATTTATTTATGTTATTTATGTATTTATTTTTATTCATATATTTATTTATTTTATTTATGTGACTATTTATTTTATTTTATTTATTTATTTTTGTTTATTATTCATATTTTATTTTTAAAGTAATAGAACACATTTAATCTGAATAGTTAAAAAGCGATTGATTCTAATGTTTATTAATAGTTTAACACTTCATATGTCTTTTGCAGTTTATTAATAACTAAAATTCATTGTACAAAATTTTTATGAGCATAAAAAAATATTTTCAAAAGTATTTCTATGTAAATTCAAAGTAACTCAGTGTATTTCTATATAATCGTCAAAGAAAGTTTTATGTTTGTAATTGTTCAAACACAATATCAGATGAATACTGAAAATTAACTAACACAAATGGCTGTGATATTTTCCAAATAATGAATTGAAAGCAAAGTTCCGTTCTAAATGGATTCACTGTCTCCAAATTACTAATCACGTGGATAGCCGGGCATCTACATTCTTCTTCAATAGATGAAGCACATTCTCAAATTCAAACGTTTCCCCAATCGAGAAAGAGCGAGAGAAGACGAAACAATGTTAACGGCACTCGTTGGTAGAGAAACCAGAATTCTGAGCGTTAGGTGAGCTGGAGAGAAAACAATAACTAAGACCGTAAGGGAAAAGCTTTGTTTTTATGCGGTGCTCGCCAAGCGGAGGGGCTTCGCCACCCCCTCCTTCTCGCCTAGTTCCTCCCCCGCTTCGCCCCGCCCTCTCTGCCGCGCCCCCTCTCCACACAACGCCTACCCGCCTCAGCCGCTGTGCTGCCGGGCGCTCCCTGCACGGAACTCGAGCTTCAGGCGGCGCTCACGGCTCATCTTCGCTGCTGCTCTGCTCCGGCGCGCGCTCCGCCCATTCCTCTGCCCCCGCCCGCCATCGCTCGCTTCTCTGTCTCCCTCGGGAGCCCCGCCGCCGCTCGCGCCCCTCTCTCGCCCTTCCTCCCCCCTCCCGCGCCTGCCGTTCGCTTGCACGCGGCCGCCCCGCTCTCGCCCCCGCCCCGCCGCCCTCGCCGACAGCAAACTTGCGCATCACACCTGCCGGGCCGCGCGCTGATTAAACTTCTTATTCTCCTTCCCCCCGCCTTCTTGCGGCAATTTTCTTCGGCTCCCCGGCGCTCGCGCCTCCCGGGCTCGTCATTCGAGGTGAGCGCCGGGCGGCGGCAGCCAGGCGGCTGCGCGCTGGAAGCCCGCGCGGGCGCCGCGAAGGAAGGGATGGCGCGCGTGGCGGCGGGCGGATGATGAGCTAGCAATGACAGTAAGCGGCGGTGGCAGCTACTCATGGCCAGGCATGATGAAACTAACGGGAGACACCAACTTAGGTGGTTCAGGGCATCATCGATGTTACTGCAGACAGGAAGGTCCTTGGGTTCGAGTGCCGACCGTGGCAGATTTTTGACAATAGCTAGATAGCTTTGTGGAATTCAGCCGCTGTCTTGAGGGGAACTCTAGCAGTCGGTTGCTCTGATCGATAGTCATTCGGGTTTCTCCGATCAACACCAGGCGAAGGCCGTAAGAAGTGCCCTTTCAAACGTGCTACGAACCGCGAGCGATCTTTCCTCTTTCTTATCCTAAACTGAGCTTCAACTCACACTTACATGCACTACACTACATTTCAAGAGCATAAGTCTTGCCCTGGTGTGGGTGGTACCCCTCTGGTAGGAGGTACCTGGCGCCGGTGGTGCCCTCTGGTGGGAGATAACTGTTTGGGGAAATCCCCACAAGCCATGCGGGTCGGGGACCATGTAGGTCGGGACCGGATCCCGCCATCCAGCTGGAGAACATCACTACCACCTCCCGTGATAAACATATTCACTACACTGGAATAATGTCCTCAGTAGCTGACGTGTCCTAAAGCACTAATTAATTAATCAATCGAAACCTCCAGGAGACTCCTAGTAGGGACATGAACGCAAGTGGATTGGCTTTGACGCACTGGGGTGCATCGTTTCAATAACAGATAGCGTCGTCATGGATTTTTAATTTACTTTTAATTAAAAACTATTGACAGCTATTTTCCTTTAAACTATTTCCAAAATTCCGAAGAGCGCCAGAAGTGTAAATCAGAAAGTGTAGTTCAAGAGGTTATGTGAAAGACACGTGATGGAGTAGTGGCAATTGTGAGGAATAAGCAGTGATTGTATAGTATGAATGGTAGGTCGGTTGTGTATTATAAATGGAAGCGGTAAATGTAAAATTTTTATCACTATTTTTATTTGTATTTCGTGGTTAATTTAATGTCCAACTATTCTTGGTTGTTAACATTTTTGTTTCTAATACATATATATTTTAAGTTATTTCCGAACATTTAACGTATATTTATAATTCATTTCAAAGTACGATTAAGTAGATTCCAGGGGTTTTGGGAAGCTTGGAATCGTTCCGTTGAAGTCTTTTAATGTTCATGGTATTGTAGATGATCGAGAAGTGTTGATTCTATTGGTAGTGAGATGATGACGTACGATAACTCTGATGAGGCATATATCCAAATATAATACATAAGCACTGTTCCGTTCGATATTTAAATAGATAGTATTATCTCAAAATTAAACGTTCATTGACGCAACACACTCAACAGTTGTGTGTTGCGGGACCGCCTTCCCCTAGGAGACTTCATATATTGAAGCATTTTTAGGAACGTTTATAGCTCAGAATAATGCCTTTTTAGAGCGTCCAATAAATAAATCAAATGCACAAAGACATTTATTTTAAAAGTAACAAGTTAACTTCACTAATTAAAAAAACATTCTGATGGGATCTTTCTGTATTAATCTTGGATTTTGTAAACAACCAGTCACAAAGAATACGATAGTGGTCGCTTAGTTAAACAAATTAACTCATTGATTATAAGGTAATTAGTATACATTTTGTTTTCTGACGTTTTGAATCTTCAGTTACATTATATTACGCCAACTGATTTTAAAAGACAATTGTGTCAATATTTTGGGCAAATTTTCATTCTGAATTAAATAATTAAATGCCAGAAAATATTTAGTATTCATCGATTTTAAAATGATACTTGTCGTTTAAATGTGGCATTCATTATTTCTAATACATACAATGAATGTTTTAACAATTTCACCTTTCTCTGATATTACTATTCCTTAACTTATTACGAGTATAATATCAAGCGCTGTTAGCTTCAATATCATCTTTTGGTGAAAACAATGCATCTCGAAAACCTAAAAAATGGAAGTACCACGCAATAGCTCAAATGTATTATCTTCTAGACGATATATCTGTCGGTTATTCAGATTGCCATTCCTACAGTGACTACCAATTAACAAAACTGAATCTGGAGCGATGTTGAAGCGTCGGACTTCCAAGCAGCTGCAAAAGTACTTATATCTCATTGCGTCCCCCTCTCCCCGGCCCATAATATCTCGTCTACTCTCAACACCATCTCCCGCACAACCCGCTATGTTCTATCTGCCTCTCTCACTTTTTGCTCGTTTTCATCTTGTTTCCCCTTCCCCTATTCTTCTTCCTTCTTGTCTTCTTACATTACCTTAGTCATGGTGGCCACCACCGCCCCTGTCACAAATTAAGCGGCTGTGATTCCACCGCCACCCTCAAATTGTTGCATGTTGGTCAGAACTTGCCCCACAAACTCTATTCCTTCCGTGGCTCCTTCTGCCTCTGTCATCGCCCCCGCTGCCTCGCTCGCAGCTTCTGCTGACGTCACGTACCGCACACTCTGTTTCTGGCACTTCCGTAGATTTGTTGGCGCTTTTTTCTTGTATCTGTAAGTCTCTCGTACTTGTTTCACTCCTATAACTAGTCATCTTTTTTGGCAAGTATTTTGTCAACTATTTGTCTTCATAAAACTCTCGTTGCTACCTGCATTTGAAATTGAACTTAACATGCTTATGTTTTAGATAGGGATCCCAGACCTCAAGGAAACGTTGCACGTTACTGCATACTAAGTTGCACACGGTTTGTAACTGTTTTTGCCATTCAATAAATACAAAAAAATAATATTTCCTCTCCTTATTACTAGTTTATTGATTATTTACTTCAGAGTACCACTCTTTTCGACTTTTTTCTCTTGTTTTTTTTCACATTATCCTGTTATTCCTGATTTTACTTTCTTCTTTTTTTCTCATTTGCAAAGTCCTTCTTTTCCATCTTTCTATTTAGTGTCTATGTCTGTCTTAATTGCCCTTAATATTTTCCATTTTCTCATTTTGCGCCGTGGTGACTTCTGCCTTGCTCCATGCCCTGCGCTAGTGCCGCTGTAACCACAAGGAATTTCCGCTGTGTGCATCCGCCTACTTAGTGATAAATGAGTGAGTATTTACTGTTTCCGGGCACCTCTACTACTTTGGTCATTAGTCCCGTGAGTGTAGTACATATGATACCAGGGTGGCGGCATTTCTCTCACGCTGGAACGTGAGATTCGGTGCCAATCTACACGTCGGTTTGCGCAGTTATCCCTTTTCAGGTATCTCCCCCCAGTGGGGCACCGCCCCAGCCGAGACGACCTCTAAGCTCTCGAATGGTCTCCCGATATGTGGGGTAGTTTAGTGCACGCAGGTGTGAGTGTGAGTAAGGGGAGAGGAGGGGACAAGGAAGAGAAAATTCGCGCAGTCCGTGGCCCATTTGACTTTCTCATTGCCTAGAGCCGGACGCTAGAATTCTGTTGCGGGCAGCAGTTGAATTCGACGCAATTATGAAGCTCATATCGAAAGTTCGCCACCATCGAGACTCAAACCCTAGGATTTGCCGGTCAGCGACATTGCAGGGACAACGAGTGATGTCACTGAGCCATTTCAGCCGGCCCCCACTCGGCCGGAGCAGGTCCCGGGCGTCGCCTTTTTGGCGTCACGAACGCACTGCCTGCAGACGGCTCGTCGCTTTGCACTCCGCGTTCTCCCCTCGGCCTCTGCGCCCTCTTCGCCATTCTCCGCCGTCCCCTTCGCCTCTCCCCTTCCCTTCCAGCGCCCGCGCAGCCGTCTCTGCTCCTTCGTCTCGCCGCCTCCGCCTCGCCGTCGCCACAGGCGCTTCCGCCCCCGCTGCCCTGCCCTGCCCCGCCGAGCCGCTCCGCGCCGCGCCGCTCGGAGAGTTTAATCTGGGAAAAATGAGGCGGTGAAGCGGAGGCGTGGCCCGGCGGAAGGGCGGGGGCGGAGGTGCGAGGGGCGCCGGCGAAGGAGGCGGGAACGAAGCACGCGGCGGGGGCGCGGGGCGTGGAGCGCGGGGCGTGGAGCGCGGGGCGGGGAGCGCGGGGCGGGGCGACGGCCTCAGGGGTGTCCGGCGCTTCTCGGATAGAGGCCCGCGCCTGTAGCGCGGCCTCGGCTCCTATCCTCAGCTTATCCACTTGTTTAATATTAAACGGGTTTTGGCCACAGAGTTCATTTGACAGACAACTAATTACAAAGGAAATGTTTTTTTCAAATAAGACCACAGAATCACATTTTATAATGTTTTAATTTTTTGTCAACCATAGCGCCTCACAACGCGCCACGGAGATGTGAATTTTCCTCATCTTCACGCTACAATGTATACAAGGAAAAGCTATTATTGTTTGAATATTAATTCTGTGGTTTTATTTTTTAAATGTTTGTTTATAATCAGGTGTCTGTCAAAGTGAACTCTGGGGCCAAAATTCGTTTAATATTTTAGAAAAGTGATACGACAGACAATTTTGTGCTTTTATCGAATTATTTGCTTGGCGATACCAAAACGTAGTGGTAAATGACTATTTACACGGGAAAATAGGTCAAATGATACGGAATGATAAATGCAATATTTTTACATGAATTGTGTATACTTCTATACAGAAAGTTAAAAAGAAAACCCTTATAAGGTTCTTTAACATTACAGCTCAAAAAACATCCCAAGGGGAAAATGTGAAGCAGAAACTTGTAAGCAATATTTTAATATTGAACGGACTCTCCCCACATCTTCACACGTTAGGATGTATAATTGGTTGGAAGTTGTTTCTACCCAGTCTTTTTTAAATTATTTTCAAGTAAGATGTAGTTCGGTTTGTGACGAACTTCACATAAGGGATTGATAAAACATTGATTAAAGTCGACCTTGCCGGTAGTGGGGCAAGTGATGAGTTCAAACCCTTTATTAACGTTTACGCGGGACATCTCTGTTTGTTTAGTTCTCCAGACTCAAAAGACGAAATCTGTCGTTTGATTTAATTTATTTGATGTGATTTATTTTCGTTAAAGAACGGTAAAAACTGTATGTGCAGTATTTGGGAGAAGTACAATCTGCACACGTTTTCGTTCGTATTTTCTCGACATTATAACATGGAATATTTTATTAAAGTTCAAGATGCAAATGAATCTAATACCCATAATATTTTATATTCATTTAAATGACTGGATTCATAGAAATGGAAATGGGGCCAAAAGTATGTATATCTCTTTATGTGAGTAGTATAAAGTTGCTATTAAACAGTTCTCGAATTCTGCATACTCATTCCTTCTTCGAATACTTAATTCATACTCGTGCACCATCGAGTAGGTAATTACAGCGGATCCTTTACTACTCTCACAGTTTCGCTCGCATTACCCACAGTTTCTCGCAGTGCTCTGTAGTTGCATGTTCCCCGAAAGTTCCCACTTTCAACATACAAGTAGTAGGACAAGGAAACACTGAGAAAAATCTCTTAACGACCGAAATAGTTAGCCGGACAAATATGACACGGCCAAAATAATGCGGCTTATATTTTACATTTTAAGAATTGATATCAAAATCAACCAAAAAGTAGCAAGTAATAGGAAATATATTCTCTCAATAATGACCATATAGAAGGAACTCAAAATGTTACAGTGTTTGGACAAAAAATCAAAGCCATAACTTATTTCCTTCAGTCAAAAACGTTTCCGCCGAGATAGAAATCTTTTCTTGTCACTTCGCCATATTTGAGGGCATGATATTCTTGAAAGTAGGTCATCATTCAGAAAGGATGAATCCATTTTTCTGCGTTACAAGATTTCAAAAATATTTATGTGCTATGAAAAACACAACCTACATTTTTTTCAGGCTAATATGGTATGACTGACTCGGGTGTCTATTTTGATACGCTAAAACTTAACACGCAACTAACAAGAAAGTAATATTTTTTAAGAATGGTGTATTGTTTTAACAATATATTACCTATTTTAATCACCAGAATACGTAAACCTACTGCTAGGAAACGTAATATTTACGTTTCTGTACAATATAGGTTTTATGGAACCAAAACGCATAAACTATCTTGAAACAATATTTAATTATTTAAATTCATCTCATAATACAGAAAATAATATAAAAAACATTATGCTGAAAGAAAGGTAGAAGTCTGGCATGTTGTAAACTGTCTATCCAATGTGACGATATAACTTCCAGACCCTTCCACACCTCAATAATTTTTTTTGCATACATTTACTTTCTTGTTATTACATTTTGATGTATGAACACATTTTTTGATAACTTAGTATATTAAAACCAAATTAAACCCTATTTTTTTAAAATATTATTTCAATGCTTTCTTCTTGAACTAACAGACTGATCGGAAACAATGTGTTTTAACTTAGAAATAGGAAAAGATAAAATGAACTAGTTGTGCTACGGAATAACACAGGCTTTTTCGTATTAGTTTTCTATTTCTTTGGTCTTGGCTAGCTATTCGAACTTGCCATATAGTCTTGCCAGTAGCTATCTATCGCCGCCCAAAGTACATTTTTCCACAATTTCTTATTTTTTCGGTTTCCTAATAGTAGAACGGAAATATTATTTTAAGAATATTAAAGAACAGTAAGCATCGTCCTAAATGGCAGTATTCTGTGAAAACTATGAAGCCGTTTAAGCGCTACTGTAAATTCGAAATTAGAAATATTCACAGAAATTCTTTGAGTTTTTGAAAAACTTAATTTGAAGTCATTTGAAGCACATTAACTAACAAATACAATAGTGTTTATGAATTGCTGGAAATGTGCGTATTAACGGCGTGAGAAATCTTTGAAAAAATTACATATGTGTAATTATTGAAAAAACAAAAGAATACACCAAGTTGAAATTCACGTCATATTAAAAACTGCAATTAGCACTATCCGTTCGAAAAGTCAGAAGAAAAAATTTTGAGCTGTTTTTGAAGAAATAGCGTTCACAGAAAACTGTTGAGTTTTCGAGAGACTTTATATGAATATATTTAAAGCACATTAATATTAATGTTCGCATAAATATAATAATGTAAAAAATTGCCGCCAATACGAATATGAGGACGTGACAGACAAGTTAAAATAATTACACTTTTGTAATTTTTGAAAAAAAAAAGGATACAGTAATATGGAGTTTATCTCATCTTATAGTACATTTAGCACTACCAAAAGATTAAACAAAAAAATTGGAACTGTTTTTGAGAAAATCTTGCTTTTGTATTTTTTTGAAATTGCACATATTGCTCGCAATATTGCGAGAAAACTATTAAAATTCTCAACAAAAAAATGTACCTGACCTTAATGAAAGAACTCTTTATGGAGAACAAATGTAATTTGAAGGAAAATTATCTATTATCAGTTTTGTAGTTGTAGGAAGACTCCCGAAATTTTTTTAAATTTTGAACTTTTTGAAAATTTAGAGTTAAACTTGAAAATCGCATTTATGCTACTTTCATAGGTGTATTTTACTCTATTCTTGCAACATATTTAAACGAAAATTTTGGAGTTGTTTTAAAAAAAATGAAAATTTCCGGGGTCTACAATAAGTACACTCAAATTTTAAAGACTTTTTTGTCAAAATCTCAAAGTTTCGACTCGAGCCAGATGGACACGAGTTTCTTCAATTTGGAAAAAATCCTACGTATGGTTTAGGCCCGAGTGGTGTTCACAGACGGACAGACAGACGGACAAATGGACGTTTAAAAAAACACTTTTACGATATCAGGGAACTCGAAAATGTGTATTTCTGTTGAAATCTCGAAATCGATTTTTTGAAGCATTCCTTATAGTATGTATAATACTCCGTATATACGTATGTATACGGGAATGTAAAAAGTAACTACGTGTAAGAAAAAATATACCTTCTCAGAGTCAGCGATTATGTCTACATATAAAAAGGATCTACGTATGAAAGTTTCTTAGACTTGTTTGTAAGTGTAATAATAAATGCACGTTTAACTCATTTGAACAATTAAGAAAATTTTTAAAAAATGTAATTTTGGCGGCGATAGAGGGCAGCTAGCAGGAATATGTTGCAAGTCCGAATAGCTGAGACCGAAGAAATAGAAAACTAATTCGGAAATGCCTTTGCTATTCTGTAGCTCCAATAGTTTAAGAATAAGCTTTGTTAAGCTTTGATAGAACTTTATTAATTAATTGAACATAGTTAATGAAAAAATAATTTATTTAAGTCATAATATAACAAAAAATATTCAATATTCCAATTCTGTATTTAGAGATGTCTAAATTTACGATTACGTTCGTTCGTCATGGAAATCGTTATATCCATGCAGTATGATAATATAACGTACAAAACAATCATGTTCATACGCCTGTTTTACGTCACTTGTTCATTGCCATGTTCAGGTGTTTAAAATTTTTAATTTTCAAGTAGATTTCATAAATATGTTCTTGGCTATAATATTTATGTTGTCTTTAGCTTATAACAAATTCTAAAATATTGCATTTCTCTAGGAGCATTTCCACCCTTAAGATATCATTCGAGTGGTGGAGTATTTTGACGAGGTAAATTGCAAGATGTCAAAATTGGCTCCGCTAAGGCAAAGGTAAGTGTCATAAGAAGGTGATACTTTCAATTAATGAAATAAATTTGAAACCATATTTGGATTACAAGAGTGGCAGTATTTTGGGACCAACACACAACTTTAAGAATGTTGTCACATCTACTTTCGTTTTCATGATTAGCAGTGTAAGGTCTCCGTATCAAGATGTTACGATGTTATCTGTTACGATTAAAGATGTTATATGTCTGTATACATATATTGCCTATAAAAAAACATAACGCGGAATCACTCCATCCAGTTATCGTAAAAACAATTTATGGACTAGAGAGTATTTGATACCTGGTTTTCTGTGTGCCTAGTGACAATAATGCAATCAACCGAAAAACAATGAAGATAACTTCCAAAACAAATGAACTTCAGATAAGTATACCAATATTCTGTAAATTTATTAAGACCTCTGTTTTCTGATAGATGCAGCAGACATAGTTAAATGTATTTGAAAGAACAGGCTACATCAAAAAACGAGGGAAAAACATTATTTTCCCCTAATTTTAAACAAGAAGCAGAGCTCAAAGAATTGCAATATGTAGCTTCTTTTCATACTTTGAGAAAAGTTATAGATTAGAATGCAGTAGCATTGTGAAGTATGCACAGACTTTAACATCTAAATTTTTATATTCATCAAATTTGAGAAACAAAATGTAAAATTAGTTATGCAAATTTTTAATAATTGAGTAGTAGAAGGTCTGGAATTTGCTGAAGACAAATTTGGGCTTCCATACTCAACTTCCACAGCAGAATTTATTAATAATATTTTCAAGTAGTTTGACATTATGAATGTAGGACAAATATTCAAAGGGAAACATAAATGAAATGAATTTCAATCATTCAATTTCAATCATTAACCTCAGAGGGCAGTGACAAGACAATAATTTTTCTGAATGAAATTCAAGACTGGTTAGGAAAGCGGGGGAGAGTCAGCCAAGAAAAGTTTTCTTTACAAAATAGACCCTGTTTACCTTAAAATACACATAATATGTAATATTTACAGTTGCTCGATATTGTTGTGAAGAGTTTGGAATGCACAACATTTTTGTCTCAAAACTTCAGGCAGATGTTTTAGAAGAGAGAATTGGTCAGTATAGGTAACTGGAAGTTTCACGATATCATGTATCTGTGGTACAGTTGTATGATTGGGAAAAGAAATTGACGATGTTTGTAGCATCTGACATTGAACTAATTGAAGAACAGAAACACATCAAAATATGTGTAAACCGGAATCGAAAGGGACAAAAAATTATTCCGATTGGGGAAGGTTTCCGTTTTATACAGCGTTGTCCATTTTATGATACTTGTTATATTCATATTTCCAATCTGGTTATGAAACTAGTAAATTACATGACTTCATTATAATTAAAAAATATATTAACCTATAACATATTTATACAAGAAATCGCAAATAAACACATTTATAACAATTAAAAGGAGAAACTTAACACCTTGTACACAAAATAATATTATTTTTTCGAACTTTCATGTAAAGTTTTTGCTTTTTGGTTTTCCCACTTACTGTCACTTTTTCAATTATATTTTCTGAAGATGCAAAAAAATTAATTATTAGACTATAATGTTTTTTCCCAAAGCATTGTTAAATTGGTCGCGAAACTCTTAAAACACACAACCTCACTGCCCAGCTGCATCCGGACTGACGGAATACAAGTCATGCCCATATACCTCTTCCCAGGCTCAGAAAGCCGGGAGATAGGGAATTCCCCTACGGCCTACGCTTTGAGACACCAGCGACCCAAGGTCGAATTTTAATATTAATTTCATAAGAAGTTCCATACTAAAAGCCATACATTATTCCTTTGAATAATCCATAAAACTGAAGTAATATAACTTTTAATTACTACGTGGCCATTTCACATCGTGCAAATGTTCAATTACCTTTCATATTTTTTTAAATTAATTAAATCAGTTAATATATTGCGCATTATGTTTGATAATAATTACCTCTTTTTGAGCGTAATAAAATGAACCCTTCAATGTAGAACGATTTGCTCCGTTCACCAATTATCTACGGATGTCTTCTTCAATTAAGCCTCTGGACACGAATGACCTCTTCCGGAACGAACATTACATTAGCGCAAACACTTTGGGTTGGTACCATTACCTTGGTTACGAATACGACAACTTTTCGAATATGCCCCTGATTTATTGATTATATTGTTTCCGGGACAAATTCCAATGATCATTGGCCCCGTACAAGTAGTGCATGTTTTTATCTCGGGAGGTGGCGGTGATCTTTCCCAGATGGATGGCGAGATCTGGTGTCGAACTACACGTCCGCTTGCAGGGTTTTCCAAATTCGGTATCGCACACCAGCAGGTCGCCACCCTAACCGGCAAAATCTCCCGAATTATGGTAGTGTAGTGCATGTAAATGTGTGTGTAGGTATAGGTTGAGGATAGGACAAGGAAGACGAAGGAAACACCGCACGCGGTCCGTGATTTGTATCTTGCGATACTACTCGGGTAATCGCTTGGTGTGTATCGGAGAAATCACGGAAACACCAATCAGAGTAGTCGGCCACTAGAATTAACAGACAGGTCTGAATATGGCATATCTCTGTAGCTAGGGCCGAAAACCCTACCACTGTCAGGCCTCGAAGCCCAGGATCTCCCGGTCAGAGGCAGTGCAGTTGCATCAGTTGATGCCCTCAACCACCTAGTGAATGTACTCTTTAGTTAGTGGGTCATTTGAAGAAGCAGAGTTGATCGTTCTCACTCACCCTAATATGTGATTTACCACAGCACATATCTGCAGCCTTGTTATCAAATCTTTTACTGCTCAATAATACAACCTCTCTCTTAGTTCTAACGTGGTGTTTAGTGTTTACCAGCATCAGTGTGCGTCTAAACTTCAGAAAACAAATAAAAGCGTAAAGATGTATCCGAGGAAAATCGCTCTCCGCCAGATCCAAGCGAGCAATTCTAGTCTCCGAAGGAGTGAGCGATAAACGCAAGTTTGTGGGCGTCGGAGCGATACCCTATCTTCGACTTTCCACACTTGTCCCAACACAAGTGTACGGGTAGTCTCTTGTGAGTCTTACAACAAAGGGAGCGAAAACACTGAGTTTGTCCTGGAGACTATGGGCTGCTGAGTTCCCCGCCGCTGTAAGTGTTTTTTTTTAAATTTTATTTATTTTCTTGTTGATTATAACATAGATAAGTAAAACATTATAGTATACATATGTTTAGGATGCTTACTACTAACTTACGTACTATGCTTAATGTAATTCATGGGCGAAGAAACCAATTTGGCACCTTTGTTAAATGTCAATTTCAGCGAATTATTTCAGGAATACGTGGAATGAGTATTTATTTTGAATTCAGGATGATTGCGTAGGATTTTGGCCGAGGTTGAGTGCATTTAGTGTGGGGATTTGTGGTAAGTTGAAATAGAAGTTGAGGGCGAGGTAATTAATATGGTTGGCTGTGGGTTCGATGGAGGGCGGTAACTATTTCGAGCTGTGGCAGTTTTGTTACGTTTGGGAACGGGGATAACTGTTGTATGTTTCCTTTGTGGGGGCAAGTAAGAATATCTAAATCAAGAATTTATATATTAGTGAGGTACGCGATTGCGGGTGAAAGTAAATTTTTACGTTCCCGTATACGTACATTTGTACGGAGTATATACGTAGTATAGGAAAAGTTATGTAATGCTGCGGAAAATCGATTTCAAGATTTCGAAGGAAATACCCATTTTGGGGTCTTCTAATACCGTAAAAGAGGCTCTTTTATAAATGTCCGTCTGTCCGTTCGTCTGTCCGTCTGTCTGTCCGTCTATCTGTCCCTCTGTCTGTCCGTTTGTCGGTCTGTCCTTCTGTCCATCCGTCTGTCTGTTCCTCTGTCTGTCCGTTTGTCCATCCGTCTGTCCGTCCGTCTGTGGACACAACTAGCACCTAAACAATTTTTCAAACTGAAGAAATCAGTGTCCATTTGGCACGAATCGAAGTTTTGATATTTTGAAAAAAAAATAATTTCAGGATACTTCACATGAAGCCCCCAGAAATTTTCAAAATTTACTCAAAAATACTCCAAAATGTTCGTTTAAATTTATTGTAAGAATAGAGTAAAATACACTTATGAAACTAGCATAAATGTGATCTTCAAGTTTAACTCTGAATTTTCGAAAATTTCAAAATTTCAAAATTTTTCCGGCGTGTAAGTCTAATAACTACAAAATTGAAGATACCGATTTTTCTTTCAAATAAAATTTGTTCTCCATAGTGAGTTCCTTCATTAAGGTTATGTACATTTTTTTTTGAAAATTTTAGTAGTTTTCGCGCATAATTGGTTGCAAAATGTGCAATTTTAAAAACTTACAAAAACAAGATTTTCTCAAAAACAGCTCCAAATTTTTTCTTTAAACTTTTAGTAGAGTTAGCGCTAAACGTACTCTATAAGATGACATAGACGTCATATTTGTCTATTCTTTTATTTTTTGAAAAAATGCAAAATATTAATTTTTTTACTTGTGTCTTACATCATTAATATTAATATTAGAGGCAATTTGTTCACACTATTGTTTTAACAAGTACATGTGCTTTTACAAAGTCAAATAAAGTTTCTCAAAACTTCAACAGTTTTCTGAGATAACTTGCTTAAAATTCCGCATTTTCAGAAACGCTGAAGCGTCATTTTCTCTAAAATGGCTCCAAATATTTTTTACAAACTTTTCGAACTGATAGTGTTAATTGTACTCTTTTATTTTATTTAAAGTTCAATTCAGGGTAATATTTTTGTTTGTTATAATTTGTAACTGTTGAACAGTTACACAAATGTAATTTCTTTGCACGATCTCTCACGCCGTTATTATGCACATTTACAGCAAATAGTAAACACCATTGTATCTGTGAGTTAATGTGCTTCGAATTTACGGTAGCACTTGATCGCCAGTTTTTTAAAAACTGTTCCAAATTTTTCAAAGAAAATTGCCATTTAGGACGATGATTTACTGTTCTTTAATATTCTTAAAATAATATTTCCATTCCACTATTAGGAAACCAGAAAATAAAAAAAATGTAAAAATATGTTCTTTGGGCGGCAACTGGCAAGAAAGTGTGGCAAGTCCGAGTACTAGCCGAGACTAACGGAAATAGAAAGCTAAAATGGGAAACTGTGCCATTTTGTAGCACCACTAGTTTAATATGTTATTATTCATGTTATCATGGCATGTGCTTTTTGACGCTTTTAATTGTTATATTTATTTCTGCTGGGGATGTATATAGGTGTGGACTGTAGCTAGGTTCAATGTGGTTTTTATTAATTTTGTGTTATGTTCGGGGTGGAGTTTTGTTGTGTTTGTTTTAAAAGTTGACGCAAAGTAATCGCCTAGCTTCCAGTTTTCTGAATTGAGGTGTATGCTTTGCCCGTTGTCGTGTTTAGAGTAAGTATACTTGTGTTTTTATGAAGTATTTTGCTTGTAAACTGCCATAGGGTATTATTTTTAGTGGTGAGTTGTTTTACTTCTTTGTTATGTTGTTGATAGTTGAGTATTTTGATTAATCTTTTGATTATTATTGTTATGATATTTAAATCTTTATAAGTTCATTTTTTAAATAGTCCACAGTCTTCTGGTTTTGTTTTTAATCTTAATTGCTTAAACAATTCCTGATGGGAGCTCTTGGTTTTTAGTTTTTTTAAGGATGATTGATTGTTTAATTGAGCCTCTTGTACGGTAGCGTGAATTATTTTGAAAGGGGGAATTACATTAATGATTTTTTGGAATTGATTCCAACTTTTCTACCTATGTTAGGGGTGGGTTGTTGCGGTATGTTGCGGTGCAATATACTGCGTAGTTATTAGCTTTTAGAAGTGGTTCGAATCTAATAAGAATATTGGGATAAAAAAGAACGTTATGTTGGAGTTGGTAATAACGAAGTCGAGAATGTCTGGATTTTATCGCTGTTGAATGGATAATATGTAGGTTCAGTGGGAGTGATGAATTTGAGTTTTAGTTTGTTAGAGATATAGTATGAGTATGAGTCCATTTTGATAGTTTTAGCGGCAGCCCCAATTAGTATTCTTATCGTTGAAGGTGCAAATTAGTAATGTGTTGTTCGAAGGTTGAAAAAGGTTTCTGAAATTGATATCCTTTATTTTCAAAGTTGGGGGATTATACGCGGTTATAATGTTCCATGTGTTGTTATATATTACGGTGCGGAAGCTAAGGTTTCAGTTTCGGATGTATTTATTAAGTCAATTTGATGGTGGTTTAAATTTGTTTTTGTAGTTATGACTACTCCGCCGCCTTTGCTTTCAAATGTCTGCCCTGTAAATTGAATAATTGGGGGTGTATAATCTGTTTTTTCTAGTTTAGGTGGGGGTTTAGTAATCCTTGCAATATCTACATTGTACACATGGAGAAATTGAGTTAGTTCAGTCTTTTTGTTAGATATGCCATCGGCCTCCAATTTACTAGAAATAATTCTTTATGGTCCTGTGCTGCCATTATTATTATTATTATTATTATTATTATTATTATTATTATTATTTAGGTACGCTGAAACTGAGTATTGGATTTATTTATTATGGTGGGAATCAGAGAATTTATGAAATTTACAATGCAGGATGAAATTGAGTTAATAATTGTATTTAAGAGTGGGTAATTGATTCAAATTTAAATGATTGGTATGAGCTGGAGGTTGGTTTGGGTTATTACGTAAATGGTATGAAGTGATGGGTTGGGTTTGGGTTTGGGAATTTGAGATATTTGAGATGAAATAATTTATTAGATTTTTTGTAGTAAATTTGGGATTTCTCTGAAAGTGATTGAGAAAGGGGCTGTAGTCATTGAGATTTTCATTTTTGTTTTTTTTTTGGTAGGTATCTGGATTTTTATACCACGAATTTCCTTATAATATGTGCAAGAATGGTCTCTAAGGTCTACTTTATGCATTCCCCTGGCAGTTAGTCCAAAGCGGATCTTCGTTCTCGCGGGAGCATGTTGCGGTGTAATGATAACCTGCGCAAAATCTGCAGTGAAATTTGTAATTGCAGTTATTCTTTGTCTGACCAAATCTAGGCACCTTTGACATTGTATTGGACTTTGGGTTTTCTTCTTTTTTCGGCGATAACTCTGTAATTGCAGATTGTATTTATTGTTGATTCAATGGGTTCTGCACCACTAAATTCTGCTGCTACTAATGGGATTGGTTTATTGTCCTTGTTTAATCTTGTGATTTTTATAATTGAAGTATGTTGGGATTTCAAGTCTTTTTTTATGCCGGCTTCGAAAATTGTTGTACGTAGATTTTTATAGGCAACTGAATATTTTATTATTAACGGGATCTTTATAGGTGTAAAAGCTTCTTTGTGAATGTATTAAAAATTTTACAATGATCCAAAGTCTGTTACTGAACCTCAGTTTATTTTAATTGTATTGTTTTTCATATCGTTAACGAAATTTTTCGTAACATTAAATTTGAGTTAATTTATGAAGTTGCTAACGTTAGGAATATTGAATTCTGTTAGCTGAGCTTATCTGATCGTTGCATTTTTCCTTGAGATGTGAAAATCTGTTACTTGTAGGGCCTTCACCGACTTCGCCAAGTTCGCCGACCTTGTTTCGTACGGGTACGTTATACTCGAAATCAGGGAGGGTTTAGAATTTTCACTGGCGCATGTACTTGAACGATTGATTTACAAATATGTAACTTCGGCTTAACTTACACTGACACTCACACTGACTGACCTCTGTTTTTGTTGATGTGGGGCAGGAGCTGGTGGTGGAATTCCGTAGAACGGGTTGTGCTGAGTGAAGGCTGGGTTGACGAAGCCCTCGCCATTAATTAGAGCTGACGCGGCTGCGTTGCTGGGGTCCATATCCACGATGGTTTCCGAAGAAGTCAACTGTGGATGCCCTTCTCCGTTGTCTGCATTCTGTAGAGTGTATAGGGCTTAGCTAATTGCCTGCTCTGTGGATTGGTCTATGGCATATGGCATAAAAACATTGCACTGCTCGTTTGAAACGAAATACTAGATGTAATAGCAGTTATAACGCTTGGCGAAGACTACAGCACGCTGTCGGTTATGCCGAGCACTAGAGAGCAGGTCCGCACCGCTCCTCGGCGTCTCGTGCTGGAACGGTGATTTATCATGGTGCAGTATGTGGATCTTTTGCAGGCACCTACAATAGGGAGGCACTTATTTTTTTGTAATTTAATTTCAGTTCGCATATTCACCCATTTTTCCCCTTTTATCCCATAGATTTAAGACATTTGTGCAAATCAGGGGTCGCTAACCCGTGCCTTATCCCCTCAGACATGAGAACTAAAGCGGGTGAGTGCGGTCATTTGTTCTCCACCTTTCACCCTTGTTGCGCTTCACCTTCCTGCAGCCTCATTCTGGTGACGGCCTGGAAGCGGTCCGGCCTGGATCCAATCCGGCCTGGATTTGGTCTGAAAAACGGCCCACGGCCCGCATGCGATCTTTCCTTGCTCTCTCTTGTCCTATTCCCACCCCTTACGTATACGCACATTCACCCACATACACACTTCCACATTTGTTGGGAGACCTATCGGGAGATTGGAGCTTCTTCCGTCTGGGGAGGTATCACGCTGGGGGGAGATACCTCATTGGGGAAAATCCCTGCAAGCGACGTATGTCGGCGTGGGATTCGGATCTCCAACGGGGGTCACCGCCTCCTCGAAAAAACATTCACTGCACTTACGGGACTAATAACCTTAGCAGTTGACGCGCCTGCAATCACTAATCACTGAATCAATCAGTTGTTCGAAACATTTGTTTCAATAACAGTGAATATCACCAAATTACTAGAAGCAAACGTTCATCTAACCGACAGATAGGATAATTTACGAGAAGGAAAACTGACCCTTATGAAATTGCCTATTTAGCAGAGCGTCCATGCCTCGTTTTTGGTAGAGGGTAAGGACTCCTACAAGAGAAGCACATCATTGTGAAAGAAGAAAAATTATGAAGATGTACTCTTAGTGGCGCATTCTACAAAAAGTGCCGACCGTACGTAAAACACGTAAAGAAAACATGAACATAAGGTTATTTCAGATTTAAGTAATTTAATTCATATTACTCATGCAAATGATTTGACATTAGGAAATCCTATAAAATTGGAGAAAATAAAACATTCTTACTGATATAGAAGGTGCCGGAACGAAAGGGAAGGTTTGGGGGAAATCGATATGAACTAGCAAAGCGCATAATCGAGGCTCCAGGAAATGAGCACAGACAGCCTAAAGGTCACTGGTATTTGTGTGGGTTCATCAGAAGGATTGTCAGTTGTTGAATATTTTTCAGATCAACCTGAGCCATCCTTGGACATGGCCAGGATTTCTTTTGAGCGAAACCTACAAGGGAAGAAGATAAAAAATATTTATACATTGAAAAACCTCGAAATGATTTTTTTAACTGGATTTTTTATGACTGTACTTGATCAATGCTGTATTGATAAGAGAAATTCCGTTTTATTCTCGACGCTGAGTCTTTAGAAAGAAGAACTGGTCATCAATTGAAATATGATGCAAAGATTTGGGGAATATATTATCTTTCGTAAGGAGAAAACTACTAAGTTTAATGAATTGCTTCAATAAAAGGAAGCTAGTTATGTGACTGTTCATTGAAATTGGTAAATTGATATCTGTTTTGAGATAATAAATTTCTCAAATTTGTGAGAGATTTAAAAATCAATAATTGTTACATTAAAATAATCTACAAAATTGCTTAGGGTGTCTAAATTAGAAAATTCTGTTTGGAATGTTAATGGCTGTTTGAAATGTTGTAAAATAATGAGGATTAGAAGAAGGTTTCAAATTCTTTGGCGTACTCACTCAGTTGTTATCATCGCATCATCCTCAACATTTAATTCGTACGCAAAAGACCCTCTTTCAGTAATAGTCACGTAGACAACAGTTACAGGTGGCCTTTGCAATTTGCATAAATCAATTTTCAGTCTGCATAGCTTAATCGAAGAACTTATTTTCAAAGTGACATAAAACATTTTTTTTCATGAAGTATTCGTTTTCAGACTTATATTTCAAGATTAGATTCAGATCCCGTTTAACAGAAAAAAGGTAATATTTGAACACAATATTTGGCAATGTAATGGAGAAGTGCCTTAATATATGCTTCTTAAAACTAGAAAACAATCAATTGAATGGGTTCTGAAAACATATGGAAATTGAATACTTCACTTTGGAAATAAGCCCTTGAATTTCCAGTGCAATGCTATTCCAAAATTTTTCTTGTGAATACACATAACGCCTCACGCTAGGACAATTACCTTACTTTAGTCAGAGCGCTGTGGCTGATCCCATCGTTCGCCGGATGAAGCCCGAAATGAACCATTAAATAACCATACCACGAGTGATTGACCCTGACCCTCCTAACATTAGGTATATATCGGTCGTTATCTGTGACATGAAATAAGCACTCCATTTTCTATTAAATGTCGTTTTCGTGTTGACGTTTTTACTTTGTCTCTACGGAGTAGAGAGAAAAAAATGTAGTGCTGCGCGAAAAAACGGCGTATTTTCGGCAGAAAAAGTCTTATTACAGGGTCCTGGTAATGAAAAAGTGAATAAATCCGGTTGCTAAATTTAGAAAAAAATCCTCTATCACGTAGTGCAGCCAGAATCCATGTTTTGTGGGACCTTGATATTGAAAAATTAAATGGCGGCAAAACGTTTCTCCATCTTCATCTCTTCGTCTGTGAGACGAAGACGAACAACGCTAGCCTCTAAACCGTTCAGCCGATTTTTTCCACAATTGATATTCCCCAATTGATCTGGCTGATGAAGCGGTCGCTTGAATGTGAAACTAATCTTTTAATTTTGGGGAGAACTTTAAATGAAGCACTGGGTCACCAAATTTCCAAAAAATATGGCTCCATCGTTTTTTATTAATTTTTGTTGTTAGATAGTGTAAAGAACGTTTAAGGGAATGGTGCAGGTCTTATGTACGTTGAAAACCCTGATTTTTCTAAAATTGCAAAAGTTCAATTTTTTTGGAGTCTTCGTACAACTCAACTATTAAAGATTCACATTTTTCCCTTAATGCAATCTGTTCCTTAAAGATAGATTTTGAAATTAGTTCACGCACAATTTTTCGAAAATTTGAGTACTATTCGAGTAATCTTACGTGAAAGTACGGGGGAGAAAGTACGTAGTGCTTTAGCATCAGCAGTTGCTTTTAACATTCGCTGCCGCACAAGGCTGTGCACAAAAAATGGAAAGGATGTCTGAAAGAAATGCTGAAAAGCGTAGAATCTTTTGCGAGCAGAACGACAGCGGGATTGTTGTGCAATTGGCACCCCTGAAGGCGGCGCGGCGCCTAGCGACGTTATACTCAATTATTAAACCATCATCCGAGGCGCTAATATCCCA